>JAZDUA010001199.1:0-153052 GCA_038098605.1 Gryllus longicercus | reverse complement strand
CTCTGCTCTGCATCTGTTCCACCCCTGCCCCCATCCCGCGGCTGCCCGCCCCACCCGGCCTGTCACCTCCGTCGCCTCCGCCGTGTCGCCGCACGCTCACATGCAGCCCCGCCGACCCCGACCCCGCCCCCGCCGCCGCCGCCGCCACCGCCGTCTCCGCTCGACCAAGTTTGGCTTCCGAAGATTGATTACCAAAGCTTTCCAACCTGTGTATTATGTCACTTGAACTGAAGAAAGACAGGCGTGTTCTCCAACTTGCGCTTGTAATTATCGGAATATTCCATAAATCTTGGAATCACGTTAATGGTCGCTCAATCACTCGTCGTTTTTTGTTTCTCCTTTTAGTTGAACTGAAGAAGTGATAATGGAGGGTCTTAAAAATCGTATTTCTGTATTATTTTGTATATTTCTGTACAGTTCGACGTTAATAACGTCAATTAGGGAAACACGACGTTGATGTATATCTCTATTATTATACTGTACGTTATTCATTATTGTAATATGGGATTGAAATGTTTATTTCAAATTATGTGTGGATATGTTGATATTAACGATAACCGTGCCATTTTTGTGGTTTAAACAAAGCCTATTTTATCGTGTGAATTGCATTACATAAATTGTTTACGAACGAAACAGTTACATGAACACATAATTTCAAATAAACAGAAACCAATAAGGGGAGAGTACAAATAAATTAATTCAAAAATCATTTGAATAAAATCAGTGATTCGGCGAATTGGAAATACTCCGACGAAATTTTTCATGAATCGGTATCTTTACTGATGTTCATTTCATTAAAGTCGCAGAGAAAGTTTTGCAACACCAAGAACGTAATTTTATTTATTTTGTATTTATTTAACGCTAAAACAGTTAAAAATTATGTGTGACGCGCTGCAGGGAGAAGTGTATTATGTACGCGTTTTATTAATTCTGTGATCCTTACCCTAAGCAATTTACAGGTTGAGTTCTGAATACTGAAAAAATTCAGCGTTTTTTGGCAAGAACTGATAAGAAAATATTCTCTCCGGTGACTAATAAATATTTGCAAGAGGAAATCAGCTGTAGATTTGGGCTCTTATCCCTCATCGTGCTCTTCGTGAAGGAATCGACTTCCGGACGCGATAACAGAGATATTTTGAATAATTATAATTCCCACTGAACTCAAAAAAATGTGCAACAGATGGAGTAGTTACATTTACATCCAGAAGCAAATCAAGGGCCATCTCAGCATTCGCTCAAAGGATTAGGAAACCTGGGCGAAAACCATAATCGGGATGATCAAAATGGACGAAATAATCCAAATGTACGAAGAACCTCTCCGAATTTAATCCCATTTTATGTGTTCTCGAATCAAAGTTTGGGAGACAAATTAGCTTAAATGACTCTCCTTATTTCTTTATTTCGACAAAAATATTATACTACATTATATTGGGTTGCTACTTTTTTGAACAGATGGAAAGCACAATCAATAATGTCACCGTGGAGAAACTCGCGATTTAGACAGGGAATCAACGAACAAACGTCACGGAGCGCTCCACGATGTATGCACGTTCATGTTTATGCATGGCACCGTATATAACGTACGCACATGCATCATCCGATTATCAGAAACGTTGACTGAGCCCTCTATGGTAATGGTGATATCGAGTGGAAAACATATATTTGTGCATTGCTATGCATAATTTAGGAAAGTGAAATATCCCATGCAAATATCAGTTGTAGTGTCATTTGCAAACAAATTGATCTCCTGCCAATTTAAAGAGTTGTTCGAATAAAGGTGTTGAGTGTCAAGCGAAAAATGTTGAAATTTTTTGTGAAAATTTTGCAAGCCCACAAAGCGTTTTTGATGTATGAGTATTGTCATTCGATTAGAAGCGGATCACCACAATATAATGGGTTAATTCCTCTCAAAGCTGTTATATGATTTCGCTAATAGCTTTATTTTGAAAACGTATTATGGTGATTACCTGTAAATTCAATGACGCAGCATGTAGCCTACTTCAAAGACATCTGAGGGTAATAAAGGGTCAGTTTCACATCTCGGAGAAACTATTTTCTTCATATTGTTGGTGAATAAATAAAACTTTTTCAAAACAGCAAAGTAATATTTCTCTCTCTTTTTTTAACTGAAATTCAGATCCGTTCTAAGTGATTGTAACTTAAATACTTCTTAGTTTCTTTTGTATGTATGAGTATTTTCTTTCAGTATCAGTTTAATTAAATTTCGAATGGTTACAAATATCTTTGAACGCTCGCCTTTTGACCTTAGTCTTTACTTACACTCCTATTTATATTAATGCTTGCAAACTGTGTCCATTGTAAGTTTAATCATCCAATAATTGTAAAATCTGTATCTACTTTTTTTACCTTTCTTGTTCTCATTTCACTATTTATTTGTATTCAAGTTCCTGCCTTGAACAAAATGTAGATTTCTCTCAAACCTATTGTGGTTCCATTTTGTAAGTCCAATTTATTGAAAGTAACATTTTTATATTCCTCACTACGTTTACTTATCAAATGGAATGACATGTAATACAAAAACACAGCGAGATTTGGCTCTTCCTTTCCATTGACTTTTTTTTAGTATTGTCGAAACGCTGTAAGAATCCATTATCCTCCAGGTGAGCTTTGATCACTGTCTGAAATGGAAAAAGATTAAAATTAAACCTAAAATTGTCATCTCTTTCTTGATAATATCCTTTACGAACTTTGAACAAAATGTGCGACATTTTCAATTAGTTATTATAATCTTAAAATTTGAATCAGGTATTTCTCCCTTGTAAAAATAATAAGTTGTATTGTAATTATAGGGGATTTTATTTTTGACAACACATTATTACCAAACAATTAGGATACATAAAATAACTTTTATTGTAAGCGTTTCAAAATTACTTAGTTCAGGCATTTCATCTTGTGAAATGCGTTTTTCGATTACTTACTGTTATTTTAAACAAAATTTTAAAACGTAACTGTACAAAAATCTAAGTATGATGTTTCGTTAAAGAATGCTACCATTATAGTATTGTCAGAAAATAGTTTTTTCACATATGCTGCCATCCATGGACGTCAGAGATTTAGGAAATATCGCAGATCTAAGATGACACGTACTTTCAGATGTTTAGACGCTGTTGAGTAGTAGTTTAAAAATACTAATTCATGAATTATTTTTTTAAAATATACTTACCATATCCAGTAAAAAGAAATAATGGGTATACTTGACTGTGTGTAGTAAAACTAGGGGTGAAGAAGTTACATTAAATAGGTGTATTTTCGATTCCCACTCGCACAAAATGTACCTTCAAAGTCGAATGGCGTGCAGCCAAACAAAGGTGGACGATAGATTTTTCCGCACGATAGTACTTATACTTCGATTGCATCAAGCATTCGCTTCAAACCATTAGGAGTACGCTACATTCAAAGGAATTGAAAAAAACTAAAACCGCTCGTTATTATTGATGTGAGATAGCTTGATATGATGAGGAACGTTTTTTGAGAGAAACTACACAACTCTACTGCAATAATGAGGTTAGGTTCATGTTTGAATACCCAATTTTATCCATTTTGTTGAACATATTATGTCATAATTTAGAAGAATTGGATATATTCGACAGAACTTGTTCATAAGTACTAAAAAACGAGTTCACAAGTAAACGAGAACGAAACATTTTTTGTAACGTATTTTGGATTCAAAAGTTTTACAATATTTGATGGTATGCCTATTTTAAGATAATTGTAACAAGCATTAATGGCTTTCAAACGATTGCGTTTTTCTGATTTATTTTTAAAACAAAACAAGCAAATAATTGATGAAACTCAGTACTTAAGGAACAATATTTTTAATTGTTGTCATTAAGAACTACTAATTATAAGATTTACTTGATACTTTCTTTACTAACCCTGTTTTATTTTTGTTCATTTAGGAAGCAGAAGTTTGATTATAATGTTGACTCATGTCCCAAACATTACAATAATGCCTCTATAGTTTGTAACTATTTGCTTGTAATTGGGTTATGTCTCAGACCAAGTATCCGGTTCCTATTTATGTCTTGTTGTTGAATCTAATTTTGAAGAGAGAAGACATACAGTTAGTACGTATTGATTTTTTTTTCATTTTGGCCAAATAATTCAAGTTTATTTCATGCCGTTCTGCCACATTGTAATTTCGGTTATGTTCGACCGAACACGTCGATTGCAGGAGATACCGCGCATGCACTCTATACTAGTGCGCGTTTCAACTGTTCGAACGAACGAAATCGACCGTGTTCGCCCGATCGAATGAAGCCGACCCGAAAATGGATCCACTCCGATCGGACCTTAAGACTCTTCAGCAGAAATTTCAACTCAACAACACAATCACGTCTCCCACATACGTCTCCGCCGCGCGTTACGAAACCCTCCTCCGTCCCGCGACGGACGCAAGAAACGGCGAAGCAATTACAAACGCGAATCCCTGGCCAGAACTAATTCTCGGTCGGGGGCTCCGGCAGCCAATCGGTGGCGACAGCTGCGGCGAGAGCCGCACGCGCACCCTCCTGCGGCGAGGCTGGGAAACTCTTCGGGCTTCGGCAAGTCCACTCCGCCGGCCTGCCCGCCCCCGCGGCGCAGCCCCGGCGCCCGCCGTTTTTCGGGTGCCGTATTTTATAGGCTTCTTCACCGTGGAGGCCAATAATTTTAACAGAACTGCAGAGTAATTCACCGAGTAGCAACTTTGATATAACTTTGCCCGCCCCCGCTTTCTCGCGTTCCTACAAATAAATAAAAATATTTTCTCCTAATAGCTGCAGTACTTTATTTGAACGAAAGTTTCTTCGCGCCCGGACCGGCAACAGTGAGCTCAGCATTGTTTTATGTTTTCATTCTGAGCGGCAACTCTGAGGAGAAAACATTCAGAAAGTAATTTTTAAGTTCCCGCTTCCTGAAAATGAAATTGTTTCGTACAATGCGAGGACCACTATCACTTTAAATTAAAGTGCGCTTGCAGTTGTAATGTGGATTAAATGTAATTTGTTTTGTTACGCATAATATTGTGGAGAAGGCTCTGCAATTACGGAGCATGCGGTTTTCAGGAAACTGGAGAGTCGTTCTTGGAGTGTGATTTTTTTTAGTATTCAATATAAAACGCTTAAATGTCTATCAAAATAGTTCTTAGAGTCAAGAAATATTCTTACTATCAAAAGGAAGACAATATTTACAAAGAAATATTTTTAGGATATCAATCTAACTTTCCACTCACTTATGCACTAAATCGTAGTTTTAACTATTTGCTTCTAATTAAAACTTTTATCATTATTTATCAATAAATTATTTATTTTTGATATAATGAGTGTTAATGGGCATATATTATTCCAGGTAGCCAAATAAATAATACAATATTTTTATAGTTGTTTAGTGTTTTACGGAATAAAGTAAATATCAAATGAACGATATATGCGAAAACATGTAATACAATATTTGCAAGTTTATAACCTCAATTTATATTTAATTTGTTTTCTTTGCAGTCTCCAAATACATGACTCTATTATTGCAATATTTAATTACAGACATCAGTTTTCAATTCCTGATGGGGTGTTACGAGTTCAACAATGACATCCCATTACAAGCATTTGTTTAACTCAAGTAGTGCAAGCAAAAATCGATTAAAATATCCTGTTTGTCTTCAACTCAATCTGTACTTCATTTTAACATCAGTTACTTACAAAGACATGTACTGTGGATTTCCAGTTTATTCAAATAGCAGTTGAAATTGTTGACAGGCATGCAAAATGTCCATGTATAATCCCCTCCCTGATATTTCCTATTTTCAAACTAATCTGGCGACCAGGGCCGTAAAACACCTTTACTGCTCACAAATTTTCTAACGTATTCTCCAAATAAAAATAGTTACCCTCGTCAAAAGTAGAATTAACAACAAAATATACACTATTTTATACGATTTAAGAGCGATATAAACGCAATTAATTCCTCCACGTTTATTGAATTGAGCCTGCCATTTTTTACCCGCTTTGAAGCAACGTTTTTACGGATACCAGTCTTAGAATTTCTTTAATAGCCCCTTCAATGATAAAATGTGTCAATATCTTGTGACATTCTTTATAAGATACACTTTATAATTTCCAAGCAACTCTTCGCAATTGCCAGTTTTTACCTCTTACCCCCGACGTCATCTTCTGCGCGGCAGATTTCCTCCCCTCCGGAGCCTCTGCCTCATCCTCTGCCGGAAGGAACTCACGTCCCCACGATCGCCGAGGGGGAATGCCTCCTGAACGCATCCCCTTTCTTCTTGCACAAATAATCGTTACTGCTCCCCCCTCACCCGGGGGAGCTTCCTTTCCAATTTGCCTGGGGGCAGCTGCTGCTCTATGAAATTAGTTCTGTCAGCCACCGTATTTCCGTACGAGGGGCAGTAGAATTCCCGTCATTGTTTTCATTAAGTTATCCCCTCCTGCCTCGTAATTGTGTTACGAATTGTTACTTGTTGATCTTTTGACAGTATTAACATGAATTTTCAATGAAATTTTATGATATTACTGAGCGTGTTTTCTCTCGGAGTAATTACGTTGCCGATTTTGCCCTGGGGGTGAACAAGGGTGAAATTTTGCGAGGTGAATCTGTAATCCGTAGATAAAGTGTATGGCGCTTTCGTATATGCATTTATTTTAGATTCTTCATTAACTGACTGTTTGTCTGTTTTAGGTGAGTTCCTACCTTTGGAATTGTTGCCAAAACAGCCTGCTGTGCCACAACATTGTTGGTGAGGTGAAACTTGATTATATTTTTAGTATTATATTTTGGTTGTCATGAGAGAAAACAACATTTTACTTCAATAATGTACACTAAACTCATTGTAAATAAGATAATAGAGTAAGATTCTTATGGTATGTGGCCTCCCACAACTAAGCTGTACATTTTTGTCGTAAACATTTTTCCCTTTCGTAAGATACCTGCAATTCTTACGTGCCCCACCAGTAGTCAAATAAATATTGAGAAACAAAATATTTTCTCCCAGTAAACGTTTAAAAGGTATTTGCCTCGCACAAAAAAGTCGTAGTAAAAAGAATATCAATAACCGAGGCTAATTCTCTGTCCTTAATTAACTCACACCGTCCATCTGACGAAGCACCGCTTGGTCCTACTTGTTCGTGCTCGGCCCCTCAAGGGCATTCGCCAGTTGAGATCCGGGGAGGCGGGCGACGGCGACCGTCGATTGGCGGATCAAGCACCGCAGATGTACTGGAACCCCGCGCCCCGAATCAAGACCCTCTCGTCGCGAGAGGCGAACGGCGGGCGCGGTCAGAGGTCACAACGTGGAGAGGCTCCAGCCCCCATTCGGGCCTTAATTCGCATGTTTCGCGCACAGGCCTCCCTCCCTCCCGTCCGTCCGTCCGACCGTCAGGCCGCCTTCGCTTTGATTATCGTCCCGTCTGATCCACTTTCTGTCTTCTGCGTCTCTAGGGTCCCGTGCCTCATCTCCAGCGTCAATATATTAGCCGGCGGGATTTAATTTTTTTTTTCTTCTCTTTCTCCGTCTCTCCGCGCCTCGGCTTTCTTTTTCGGCCCAGCACCGCACTCCGCTCAGCTTTCCCATCCCCCCAACCCCTCGCCGCGATCGGGCGATCCAACCCTTTCATCTCCTCGGCCCCCACGGTTTTCATTTCTGCTTCATAACGCCGCCTCCGCCCCCTTCTCCTCCTCCTCCTCCTCCTCCGCCCCCTCCTTTGCCACCCCCTCCTCCTCCTTCGTGGCGCCTTGGAGCCGGCGCGCGGCGCGTCTGTCTTAATGAAGCAATTGACAAAAACTGTTAGCGTTGCCTTCATTACTTGGGCCAATCGCCGTTTCTGCGCGGACGGCTAGGGCGGGGCGGGGCGGGGCGGGGCGGGGCGGGGCGGGGCGGGGAGGGGCGGGGGGTGGAGCGCGGCGCGGCGTGGCGCCTCGCCGTGCGTCATTATTCCGCGATTTATGTTTCACAGAAGCAATTAGGGATGAAGACAATCCGCACGGGGGGGGGAAGACGAACGGCGTTGGCGCCGATGGGCGCTAGGGTGAGCGGGGGGGGGGGGGGGAAGGCGAGCGGAGCGGTGTGAGGCCGAGGGCGGTGATGAGCGACTTATGAGGGTGAGATTGTTTGAAAGATGATAGAGAAGGGAAGACGCCAGCTAAACGGTCCAGTGTATGAGGGAATCGCTCTGGGTGATATCGAAAAAAGGGGCAAATGAACAACGTTGAGTGAAAAAAGGCACACACCTAGTGATAGCGTTGATTGAAAGAATCTGATGGTTCGTAAGTTCGTGTCCATGGGACACGGTACTGAAGACACATAACCAATTAATACAAAGAATATTCTGGTAATGAAAGGAAATTATTGCGATTAATACACGATAATTAATGTGTCAAATATCAAAAATAGAACAAGTTGGAGTGAAATGAGTGTCAAATCGTATTGTTTGGTATTTCTGTATTGAAATGAGTTTCTATATTACAGGGGGAATAATGATTTCGTGGAAACAAAGAGCCAATTTGGGAAATCACAATCCAGTAGAAACAAAGGCAAATTGTGGTATTGGGTGTCAAGTGAGCAGACGAAATTGAGTACCTATCGACAAGAAAATGAAAAGGCGTGTGATCGAACGAGTGATGGGGTAATTGTGAATTTGTGTGCAAGTATTGAACAAATTAGAAAGTTATCATAACATATGAGTTCGGCAAGTAAAAAGAACATTAATGGAGAGAATAAACTAACTTAGTCTGGGCGAGAGGCTAAGCATGAGGGATGGCGAATTAATAAGCGAATGTCCTGAAAAATAAGCGGTAGGCGAGACGGAGAGTTTGCGAAATATAAACTGATCGGAGAATGTACAGAGTAGCTAATTAGCGTACGAGTGTGAGAGTAGTTCAAATTTATAGGTGGACGGACAGAAAAAGATATCATGCTGAGCGAAGAACACATGCATCGGCTAGAGTACGAACTTGCTGCAATGGGTAAGGGTGGGGGGAATAAACGTGATTTGGAGTGAACATGAGAATTAGTAAACGAATCTCTGAGGGTAGAAGGGAGCAGAGACGAAATTCAGTAAGCGCAAGATTGAGTGACAAATAAGTTGTGAACGAATTATAGTATATGTATTGTGACGTACCTGATGAGACCGGGTATTTCACTGCAATAAAATCCTAATGGAGGGTATCTTTTCCGTGAATGGGTCCCTGAGGTAAGTTGGTATAACATTGGGAAAGTTAATTAGAAAAGAAAATACAATCATGAACAATGTTTATTTACAAGCTGAATTTGTTAAATACATGATCTGACAGTATTTATACACTCTCTCTTGGTACCAAGATTAGGTGTAATATGCATTTATCGTACCTTCGGGGCCCCGACCAAATACCTTCGATGCTTGGAGCACGGCTCGTGTCGGCGGGGGTCGCCGACCTCGGCAGCAGCTGCGTGCCGTCGGCGGCTGATGGCGGGGCGGTCGCCCCAGCTGGTAACCTGGCGAATTCTTCCTTATGCAGCTCCTGGCACCTCGGCGCCACACCTTTCTCTAATTACCTTCCGTCGCTGAATTTAATTACTCAACCCGCGGCTGCCACACGTGCTGGTCACAGTTCCGCGCAACACAGTTTCAATATCGTTCTCGCCACACTAATTAATACGAGTGCAATCGATTGTTCTATCGGCACCGAACTCTTATTCTCATAATACTATCGGTATTCACTTCACCTATCTATTGTTTAACAGTTACTATTACTTTATAAACTACTTCGCATGTTCATTTTATCCATGCATTAGCGGCGAGCTCTTCGCCGCTCCGCTAACGTCTTTCTTCTTCGCAATTCTCCTAACGACCATTTCCCGGTCGGGAGCACGCCGGCCACGTCCTCCATCGACGGGCGGCTCGGCCTGACTGTCCTAACGGCTGAACATCTTCGCCGCTCGCTGCCCAGTTCGTAACCGACATTCTCACGCTGTCCTCGCGGCGGCGGCAACGGTGGCGGTAGCGACCGTTGCTGGCTCCCGTCGTTGTTCGCCGCGCTTGGCGTACGTACCGCGCAGTCCAAAATATATACTGATTACTTACACTAATATTCTAATTAGTGTAAGGGAACACATTCTGTGTTTCAGTATGTAATGAAATGAAAACGAAAACGAATAAGAAAATTACCTAACACTGAACATGATACTGGGAGGCGTCCCCGTGATGGAAGTGTAAAGCAAGTTTACTGAGCATGGTGGTCGGTAGAGAGCGTGCAAAAAGAGAACAGGAGAATCATTTGTAGAGTGATCAGTAATCGAGTAAACAAACAGTTTGCCGTCGAGTAAGCGAATGACCTTGCGAGTGAGCAGTAGGCGAGCAGAAAAACAGCTGCAACGAGCTCCTAACACGTAAGAGAACGCTCTGTCAAGAGAACGAGCAGTAGATGGTCGGTACAGAGCGTAAGAAAACAGAACAGAATAATCGTTTGTAGAGTGATCAGTAATCGGGTAAACATATAGTTTACCATCGAGTAAGCGAATGCACTTGCGAGTGAGCAGTAGGCGGGCAGAAAGACGGCTGCAAAGAGCTCCCAACACGTAAGAGAACGCTCTGTCGAGCGAGCGAGCAGTAGGTGGTAGGTAGAGAGCGTGCGAAAAAAGAACAGGAGAATCGTAAACATGTAGTTTGCCATCGAGTGAGCGAATGCTCTTGCAAGTGAGCTGTAGGCGGATAGAAAGACGGCTTCAACGTGCTCCCAACCCAAGAGAACGCTCGGACGAGCGAGTAAGTAGTAGAAGGAACGGTCGGAAGAGCGCGTGCGAAGTCCCGAGCGCCCGCGGCGCCGCCGCCGCCGCCGCCGCCGCCGCCGCTTGGGCGTCGCGACGCGTCGCGGTGAGAAGTGCGCTCAAGCGTCTGTGGCTAATCCCCGGCGGCCGCGGCGCGGCGCGGCGTCGCGGCGCTGTGGAACGACTCTCGCTCGCTCGCTCTCAAAGCAACCCCCAGCGATCCGCCACTTGCGAGGACGACTCCGCCCCCGCAGCCATTATTCCTTCGTGATGCGGCTTTGCTAATGAATCAACGCGCGCGCGCAGCCACTAAGGCCGACGAGGGCAGCGTGCGGACGGAAGAGGAGCTACTTGTCACTCGCTAAAGAAGGAAACGATATGATCTTTAGAGGAAAATAATTGGAAACCGGTAGTGTTTTGACTGTTGTGTTGTTGTAGTATGAAGCGCGCCTATTTTATGAAAATTAGTAATAACAATGTCTAGTCGCATTAAACAGGCATACAATTCATCGTTTTTAAAAAAAAATGTTTTTCAACTATAAATGTTACAAAAAAATCTATATATTATTTTTGCTTGGCCAATCTCCGGTTGGAACCACGGTAATGAGATGTGTTTCCTATTGTTGACGTCTAGTCAGAAGATAAGTGTGCTTGTACTTTCTATGTGTAGAAAAAAACTACTAATAGTGGGCATGGCATTGAAAGGCCAACGCAACGCCACATTCAAATATTTTTTCGCGTCTTAAAAATTAGTTTCATCCCATAATACATTCCTATGTGTTAACAAGAGATCAAAGTTTTTTTGACATCAAAAGTCAAAAATGCAATTGTTTGACATTTTCACTACTGCTTACCTTATTGTTCTATTTTTTATAAAATTTTATTTTGGCATGGACAGTTTAAATGTATGTTTAAAATCGTTATTTTTTACTTTAAAGTCCTTTTTTTATATTTAAAAATGTTTTTTTTAATTGAATTTGTAGATTTACTTAGATCATCTATTTTTGATCAAGTATGGCTCAGTTTGGAAGTAAAAGGTGTTGGTTTGGGCTTAATGAAATGAAAGAGAATATAACACCGCTAATAATATTAATACTGAGTGCATGCTTTATTAAAATTTGTATTTATCAAATAATTTTTAGTTATAGTTCTATTTTACATATTCGTTCCCTTATCTTCGAATCAGAAAGATTTATTTAGTAAATTATCTTGTGATTCATATTCTTAGTTAGCGACTATTACTTTTATTATTATTATTATTATTATTATTATTATTATTATTATTATTATTATTATTATTATCATTGTTCTTGTTGTTGCTATTCGTATCATTATTAAAATATAATTATATCAACCACCCAACCTGATATCAATTTACTTCCGATTTATACAATCCTTTTTTTAGAACAGATGAGAAATACAATCGCTCAAGAATAGGATTGGTATTGTTGCAAGAGATATTCTATTCTAAAAGTACCCATATACCAAACATCTGCTCCATGTATTTAGTAGCATTTGTGACATTACGTTCATTGTCATAATAAACCAAGTTCACATAATTATGTGCCAAATAACCCAAATTATTTCTAATTAATGCACTCAAAAGCCAAATTGCTCTTCATCGAGATATTATTAATATTTATTCGTGCCTATGAATGTTTATGCCGATGTCCCCTTCTCAATGTCTGTAATTTTCAATAATTAGAGGGTTGTTTATCTCGTTTAGTAAAAGCTCAATTTTGGCACATGAAACAATATTTGAATCGGTTTATTATCTCCAGTAACTAAGTTTATATTTTGTAGTTCTCAAATATCAATTTTAATGAAGCCTGTTAAAGATAGAGCTTGGTTTATTGAAAGTCAAAAATTACTTTATAATATAAAAGCTTTTTTAATCCAGTCGCAATTTGTTTTTAAAACATAATGTTTTAACACCTTTCTAGCACGTTTCAAATACAGATTGATGTAAATGGACATGCATTGTCCATTTTTGTTTGTTTGTTTAAATTTTAATTTGGGGAATTCTTAGTTTTAGGGAAAAAAACTTATTTCAGAGTCATGGTATCATTTCATTGAGTTACCTAATATTGAATATTGAATGACTGTTTTGTAAATTTTATTTGTGTTGAAACATTTACAAAAAATATTAACATTTTCGCATTTTTGTTATTTTATAGATGCGCAGTTCGTACGAGTAGACGTTTCATGCGACATGAATTTTATTAATAGTATCATATAGAAATATGATGATATATTTGTATACCGCCTTCAAATTTGCGCTAAAGCGGTTCATATTTCAATTCCGTTAAATAATTTCTATTATCCCTAATTTCAAAAAATCTTCAAATCCCCTCTTTAAACAGAAGTAAACATTCAAAACATGACATGTCTACTTTACTCGTTTTCAATTGAAAAGAAAAAATCCACACATTTTACACTTTTAAACACTGTCTTTAACTCAACGAATAAAGTGCTACTTAATGTATTGTAAGGTTGCCCCTATACTTGTTTTTTAAAATAATTCTAGTTAAAAACAACAGAAGAACTCAATTTTGTCAAATGGACACGTCACATTTTGAATGTTTGCTCCTCCACTGGTGAAACGGCCGTAAAGCACCGAACGGATGTAGCGAAATCTCGCCCCCAAACTCGACAATCTGACTCGGCTGCCGATGATACCGGGTGTCGAGCATGGTGTGCTTAGAGGCGGCCGGCATGTGCTGGCGGGGCGGGCAGAGGCGGCGGGACGTCGGCGGGGCCTGACAGCCTCACGGCGGGCGGCGCGCCCGGGAAGTTGGCGGCAGTGGGGAAGGCGTCGGGCGCCTGACGGCCGCTGCTGCTCCAAGCAAACACAGCTCCGCCGCCGCCGCCCCCGGAGTTAGGGGCGAGTTTGACCTGTTTGTCGCCCCGCAGCCGCTGACGCCGCCGCCGCCGCCGCCGCCGCCGCCGCCGCCGCCGCCGCCGCCGCCGCCGTCGCCGCCGTCGCCGCCGCCGCCGCCGCCGCTGCGACTCCTGTAGCGCGTTGGGCTGGCAGCACGGTGGCGACAACGGCGGCGGAGGCGGAGGCGGAGGCTGCGTTGTTGTTGGTGGTGGGACAGAGAGGGGCAGATGGGCACGAAGCAAGACGAAGCGGCGAAGGCAGCGGTGGAGGCGGGTGAGGAAGTGGGAACAAACGCTGGCGGGCGAGCAAGTGGGTAAGCTTGCGGACGAGCTGGCCAACGATCGGGATGGCAGGCGACGTGCGAGTGGGTGGCCCAAACGGGCGAGTGGATGAATAGACGAGCGACTGGACAGGCGAGCAACAAAGGGAGGGGAATGTGCGAGCAGGCTGGCAAGCGGGAGAGTTAAAGAGGTGGGCAAGCGAGCGGACAGGCGAGTAAGCCAACGAGCGGACGGGCGGGAGAACGTGCGAGTGGACGGCCAAGCGAGCGAGAAATGAGTAGACAAGCGAGTGAACAGGCGAGTGAGCGGCAAGTGAAAGTGCGAGTAGGCTGACAAGTGGGCGAGCGAAGGGGTCAGCGAGTGAGCAGTCAGGTGAGGAAGCGAACTAGCGGACAGGCGGGCAAACGTGCGAGTGGGCGACCAAGCGGGCAAGCAGATGGGTAAACGAGCGAGTGGACGGGGGAGCGGACGGGGGAGCGGACGGGCGAGCGGACGGGCGAGCGGACGGGCGAGCGGACGGGCGAGCGGACGGGCGAGCGGACGGGCGAGCGGACGGGCGAGCGGACGGGCGAGCGGACGGGCGAGCGGACGGGCGAGCGGACGGGCGAGCGGACGGGCGAGCGGACGGACGAGCGGACGGGCGAGCGGACGGGCGAGCGGACGGGCGAGCGGACGGCCAAGCGGGCGAGAAGATGGGTGGGCGAGCGGGCGGGAGAGCATGTGGGAGGGTCGCAGAGACAACTCTGATGGCGACCTGAGCGGCCAAGGCGGTCGCATCGGCGACGGAGGCAGTGGCGACGCGCCAACTTCTGCTCCCTCCGCGGCCGCCGCCAGCGCCATCTCGCCCTCAGCTGTCGCCTCAGGCCTCCGCCTCCCGCGCCGCGCTCTTTTGCGGGGATGGCGGAGGTGATCCGTCGGAGGCGGCGCAGGACGGTCATCTGCCACCCCATCGTACCCTCATGCACTTTCGTATCTCGTGGCGTAACTTATCAGGTGTTGTCTTTCCAAAAGATTTTTTCCTATCTAGTTTTTAAATACACTCGAATTAATAATGTACATTCGATACTATTCATATAGTATAGTATAGTATAGTATTTTGTTTTCGAATAAATATGTTTCAAAGGAATTATATTTGAAATTTATTAAGTGATACCTCGTATAAATAATTGAGTGTTTACTAAGTTTGTATTTTCAAATAATTTCCCGTTAGTCATATCGCTAGCTCTTAACGTTTTAAAGAATATATGTCTGGCCTGGAACTAAAGTGGTCTATGAAATATTTTGGCTAAAATCCAGGTTATGGTAAACTTGATCTGAAGAGGTGAGCATCTATACATTCTAAAGTGGTCTGTGTCATTTATTGTAGTAGATACTGAAACCTGTAAATAGATCTTAAATAGTTTGGTATTAAAAAAAGAAGATCGACTGGTTACTCAGGGTTACAGGGTTAAAAAAATTACTGGAGGGAAAGCGGCTTTTAGTAGACTACGATTAACAGAAATGGAAAATATTATTGACAACAATTTTAATGTTAGTCAACTATTAAGTGGTCTTCAGTCATATTGTGATTCGTACCATAGATTACCTTTGTTCCAGGCCACCCGTATGATTATAATTTTTAAATATTTGGAAGTTAAACTAATTTTTCCTAATAAATCACATTTGTTACCATTTTACATCACAATGGTGAAAAAGTATAAAATACCAATGTAACTGGTGAATTGAAGTAGGCACACACGGCCCAGAATGCAACAAATACAGTCCAAAAACTCCACATCACAAACAAAACCATACATTACAATATGACACCAAACCAATTAAAATCAGTCTTTAAAGGGGTGTTATAAAAGGTAGTCCCTTGAAGGGCGTCCAGCTTCTGAAGCCATGCAACCGCCGTCGGTTTCAGGCATAGAAAATTCGCCAGATAAACCCGACCGGCTGTTACTTCACGTGACTCTGGAGGCAGGCAATAGGAGATTATTTCTAATCTTCTCAAAATATTTTCGCGTATCATCAAAAGTAGGGTTACGAATTAGATCCACAAAATAGATATTTTCATGATCATAAAAGTGAATATGTCGTAATATTAAAAATAATGTTATTCAAATTTTAGTCAAAGTTAACAAGAAATGCACAGTAATGCATCTGATGTGTATTCGTTTTCTAAGTATCTCAACAAAAATGGTGTTTGAAGGATCATTAAACATTAAAATGTTTTGTAGATGTATATATCGTAGCTAGATAAAACTAAGTTGTCTCCTTAAGACCATGTAGATAAATAGAGGCAGCCACTTAATTGCCGTTTTTCTTGTCTCGTTGCACTGAGTCTGTCTTGTTGCCCGAGGCAACATTCCCCGGTAGTAACATCCAAGACTCTTTTCCACCGAGTCTCGAATGCTAATTCTTCTTCTTCCACCCCATTCACGCCGCAGCCGCCGGCCAACGCCCCAAACGAGCCGCACCGGCCGCCGCCGGCCATCTAGCGGAGTTCAACCGCGCCCTCGCCGCCACAGCGCTCCGCTGCCCCGGCGGGCGCCTCCATCTCCATCTGGCGGCTACTAGCTAGGACGACACCGATCCCTTCAGCACCCGCCGCCCCCCGCCTCACCCATCCCAGTAGCACCCCCCGCCCCCGTCGCGCCCGTCGCCCCCGTCGCCTTCGTCGCCCCCGTCGCCCCCGTCGCCCCCGTCGCTCCCGTCGCCCCCGTCGCTCCCGTCGCCCCCGTCGCCACCGTCGCCCCGTCGCCTTCGTGGCGCCCGTCGCCCCATCGCTTCGGTCGCCCCCGTCGCCCCCGGCGCCCAGACACCCCCGTCGCCCCCGTCGCCCCCGTCGCCCCCGTCGCCCCCGTCGCCCCCGTCGCCCCCGTTGCCCCCGTCGCCCCCGTCGCCCCTGACACTCCCGTCGCCCCTGACGCCTCCGCCGCCCCCGTCGTCCCCACCGCCCCCGACGCCCTCGTCACCTCATCGCCCCCGTCGCCCCCGTCATCCCCGACGCCCCCGTCGCCCCCGCCGCCCTCGTCATCCCCGTTACCCCCTTCATCTCCGTCGCCCCAGTCGACCCCGACGCCCCCGTCAGCGTCATGGCCCCCGTCGCCCCATCGCCTCGTCACCTCGTCGCCCCGTGACCCCCGTCACTCTCGCCGCCCCGTCAAATCCCATAATTCCGCTCACATCGTCAGTCCATCACCATTTGACACCCTTCACCCTATCACTCCCGTCTCTCCCATCACCCCGTCGCCCCTGTAACCCCGGTCGTCGTCGTCGTCGTATCCAGTCACTATCGTCACAGCCCTCACCGTACCCTCCGCCACCGCAGCCATCTACGCGATAGCCGCCACCCATGCCAGCCCAACCGCCGCCTCGTTTTTTTTTAATTACCGCTTTTCTATTAGCCCCCCTCTCGGCTTCTGACGCCCCTGGTTCCTCCCCCTCTCCCGTCCCGGCGCCCGGCCGCGCCCCTCCGCGTCCCTTCACGGCCGGGCTCTTGGGCGCTAAGTGCGGGCGCCCGGCTCGAGGTCGGCGGCGGCCGCTACTTTGCATGCAAATGGAGCCACTGCCGCCGCCCTCGCGTAATTGGCGCGCCTAATTACGTCGTCTCGCGGCGGACGCTCGGCGCCGCCCCCCCGCGACGCCTCCCGCGACGCCGCGGATCGCATTGGAGCGATTGACTCCGGCCTTTTCCACCCCCACCCCACCCCCCACCAAGCGGCGTCCACCGTCGGTTACTTAACTTCGCACCCGCCGACTTCGCCTCGGCCCTCGGCCTTTGTGGGAAGGTAAAAGAAGTCACCCCGCTTTGAGAGAAAGTGGCGTTTCGAAAGGTTGATTGCCAATATATAAATTTATAGTTATTTTTTATGTATTGTATTCACGGAGTAGTTTTGGGATGCTTATACGGGCTACGATGGTGCAATATCGATATCTTTACGCCCGCAGTGTTGTTACTGATAGGTCTTAGGGTTGGACTCGTGACTGTGGGGGAGATTCAACACTCTCTGTATACCAATGGGTCGAATTCAATCCCTTTTGGAGGAAAATCCTAGTGCCTAGTTGTTCTTTCGTTTTCCGGGATTTCTTCTATCATTACTGTATCATGCCGAAGTAGTAAACTGATACACGACCCTGGGACCGAACGCGATGTTTTCTTCGTCTTCTTTGTACACTTCCCTCCTCTTACATTGTTACACACGTACATTCACTATACTACCGCACAAATAGTGAAATCGGTCGGGAGCTTACAACCTGTCCCTGATGAGGCGGTTCCCCATTGAGAGATATACTGGATATAGAAAAACTGCAAGGCGATATGTAGTTTGGCACCGTATGTGACTATTCAGGATTACCGCTACCTCCTGGAATATAACTTACGTTCACAGAACCACTAATCTAAGTAGTTGATGAAAGCAATAAATATTTATACTCATACGTGGGGTACTTTGTCTATCTCCGAGGCCTGCAAATATGTACATATAAAAATATTCTGAACTATTCAAATTCATATTTATTAATTTCTATAAAAACGTTAAAAACGTCCGCACGTGCTGACCCACACGAGCCACAGGGTCTAAGGAGTGTGTACTAGCTGCCATTACGCTACCACTCTACTTGTGAAGTCTAAGCTCCGGGTCAGAAGCGAAGAGTGAACTGGCGCTTCCTTGGTTCAATTAGACGTAGCACCCCTTTCCTCTCTCTCCTGACACATCGCAGTTCCCATGCGTGCGTGCCAACCAAAGAAATATTTTATTATAGAAATTAGAATGTCATTGACAAATTCAAAATACTTTTTGTTGTTAGATATTATTGTACAAAAATATTAAAGACTAATATTGGTAAATTTTTTGTTGTGATGGTATATAATTTTTCTTCATAATGTTTGCAGAAAAGATGGAAAGTTATTATTGACTATATGCGGTTCGTAAACGAGTATAACATACATTTTAATTTTGTTGCCTCTCAACACTTACAGGGGTCTTTATACACAATAATATTCTAATTGACTTGTCCAGACATACGCAAATAATAATTTTGGTGGATTCCTTGGTACATGTAGAGCGCTTCAACCTAGATATTACTTAATTTGTCTAATGTTTAGTGAAAGAGAATCACTAAAGCGTTATATTTGTTCTGCAGAATGGAGAATTACAAGTTCTTTGCGCAGTTGGCTACAATTTTTAATTTCAAAACTTTCTTTTTAGAAATTAATTTTAATGCTAATGTTAAGTTGAAAGTCACTTTTGTAATATCAAAATATAATTCATGGCAATGAGCGTGTTTATGAATATATCATTTTGGAATTACACGTTTTATACATAGTATTAATTTTTTAAGGATAATATCTTAATATCACGGTCTTACATTTATGTGAAATAAAATAACTGTGTAGGTGACATGGAGATTCGGTCTCCGTTTATGTAACGTAGAGAGCGTATTTATCTAGTTGTTACAATACATCTACGTAATAGAAGGTGCAAACCAAGTTAACTGAGCAAAATCTAATATGTATTAAGAGTATAATGCGTGTATATGACAGCGCGTAATTCAGAAAGTACAAATAACGCATTCCGAGGAAATGAAATTGATGTCTACTGATTTGCTACACATACAATCCTGAAGATATTTCGCGATTGTCTGGAGAATAGAATCGAATTATTTGTAGGAATACTATCTAGATGTGTACAAAACAAAGATGATTAGTTTAATAGACTTCCATGTGTAAATAGTGAGAGCGGGAGGTTCGTCTTACGATTAATTTTTATTATTGGAAACCAAAACGTCATCCTGTAAATTAGAATATTTCGGAATATTCCATTAAGAATATTCGTAGTTATTTACAATTTAATTTGGACCACACCATTTGAAACTTATTGGTAAATTGAGGTTACAAGTACAATGTGACAATATTAAAGAGCCTTTCTTCATTATAATACAGTTATCAACATTGTTGTCTTAAAAGTACATATTAAATATTGCCAACAATATATTTACTAAATCCTAAAAATTAGCTCATCAGAAAACTTGCTTTGAGAAATTAATTTAAAAGTAATCCTTATATGTATAGCAAATATCACATATTGATTCCGCAACTTGATCTTATAGACATCATCTCTTAAATTCTAGTTGAAAAATGTTTACAAATACGCTAAGTTTATTAATTATCAACAATTAATAAAAATAGTTAAAAACATTTAACTATTTTTCACGCATGCATTAAAAACCTTTTCATTGCTGTTCATCAAAATTATAACTTAATCTTTGAGTAGTATGCGAATTTAATTTTAAATTGAAAATAGTATTATTTATACATTATGTAATAAACGTGTTATTTGCATGATGAGTTATATGATATGTTCCTTATTCTGGGCCGTCCCAGAGGTGTGGCGCGGCGCGGCAAACCGAAGCGTCGTTGTGCGACGCCGGGCGTTTGAGCGGCCAACGCCAACTTACGAGTGGTTCCCTGCCAATGGGTCACCTCCCCCGCCTCTCCCCGTCACCATACCTTCCACGCCTCGTCTCCTCCCAAAATCTACCCCACCTGTATGCAGATCCCTCACTGCCTCTACTCATCGTCAAACTCTACCTCCAAATCTTTACCTCCCCTCTTTCACCCTCTCAATTTTCTATCCCGGATCAATTTCCCGTCTCGCCACTCCACCTTCATCCCGCCTCCAGCCCACCTCCACTCCTGCACCTCATCTTCACCTCATCCACAAAACTTCAACCCACCTCCATCTCGAATCCGTCCTGCCGCTATCCACAATATATCCAGCTTACACCACGCGTACTAACCGCAGGCATCGTTCATTCACCCCAGTCACCCTGCATTCATTCGCATTCAACTCACATCGAGAACGCAGCCTTCTCGCCAGTAGCCTGAACCCTCCCGGCTTCCACCTCGCATCTATCCTATCGCTATTCACCCTCTACCTCCTCTTCCCCCTCCTCCTCCTTTTCCACCTCCTTCTCCTCCTCTACCTTCTCCTCCTCTTCCTCTTCCTCTTCCTTCTCCTCTCCCTCCTCCTTTTCTTCTTCTTCCTCCTCCTCTTCCTCCTCCTCATCTTCCTCCTTCTCCTCTTTCTCCTCCTCTTCCTCCTTCTCCTCTTCCTCCTCCTCTTCCTCCTTCTCCTCTTCCTCCTCCTCTTCCTCCTTCTCTGCCTCCTCTTCTCCCTCTTCCTATTCCTCACCTCCCCCCATTCAACCTTCCTCCACCTCGCCACATCCCGCCTCCTCCCGCTATTCACGTCGCCTCTCCTCCTCCACGGGTCTTCACTCCAAGTCTACTACGTTTCTTTACACATTTACCCATCGTCACCACCGCTCCACCAACCCCCAGCTCCACGTCGTCTCCATCCCGTCTCCATTTATCTTCGCCCTGTCTCATCCATCCTGCTGCCGCCCCGCAGCAATCATTAGCCTGCTCAATCAGAAATCGCACTTCTATACCACAATCCATTCAACCGGCTTCCCCGGGATCGAGTTCATCTGATCAGAATACGAGGCAGGAATATCACCGACGCAGAAATTTCATACTCTACCGTCGGCGCTATTAATATTGCCGTTTGTGCTTTATTTATCAGATTACAACCAGTCATCCTCCACAATACGCGATAATAATAGTAGTATTGTACTTGTATCAAACATTGTAATCTGCCCAACCCAAACACCACTACTACAATTATTACAACCATCACAATCACCACCTAAAATATAACCGTCTCTACAAACATCACTATTATCACAATCATCATTATCATTACAGGATTTACCAATAACACCACAAGTTACGTATCGCAGACACCATACTAATCAGTACTCACGCAGTTCAACAACTTCCTGCTAGCATTCTATTCTGGCAACTCAGTACACGTGAAACGCCTCACCAGCGTCTCAGAGGTCGTCCATTCCCACCACATCCCCGTTGCGGGTTGCGTTCGCGCCCGTCGCCGCCCCGCCCACCTTCTGCCCCGGCCGCAGCGGCTCACACCTCCCTGCAGCCAAGTTTGTCCGGTCGGAGCGTAATTATAGCGCGCCAGGGGTCTTCATTATCGGCCGCCGCCCGCCTCCGCTCCGTCCCCGCCCCCGCCCCCGCCCCCCTCGCCGGGCGCCGCACGCAACCCGCGGAGCCCGCCCTGTGTCACTGGAGACCCGGCCGCCCACGCCCAGCTTCATGGCGGCGTCGCTAAGGGCTGCGATGGCCCTCGCCCAACCCCTTCAGGAGACGGAGGGTTGCACCACCCTTGCGTTGGCGATTGCCATCCCGCTGTGGTGATTATGCCGTTGGTACAACTTATTTTATATAGGAGACTTCGAATATAAATAATGGTTTCTGATATTTTGGGAGAAGTATAAAATAATTGGCTCTTATAAAGAAAAAGATGTACCTCTATAATTTAAAAGAATTTTTAATGGGGACAACAAATGCTACATTCTTCTTACTTGTTGGGTTTTCTTGTTGTTTTCGTATCAACAATATCACAGGGTAGTTTCCTAAGAAACGTAAAATGTCATACCTGATTATTTACATCAAAATGACTCAATTCGTGTTAGAACACTAAAAGTATTTCGTTGTTTAACGTATTCCAGAGATAATCTCCGATATGTCTGATAACAGGTAACATAGTTGCGTGCTCGATATTCTATTGCAATAAATTGTATTACTGGAAAGCTCAAACGTGATTCTACTGTTGTAGAGCATAAGCTGTTTAACTAGTTGCGTCACACGATTTCTTGCGACACAATGAAACATAAATACAACGTGAATATCATACAAAGAGATAAAGTAGGATTATATCTTATTTTGTTTTAAAATAAAAATTGTATTATTCTGTTCATAAAAATGTAATTGTGATATCTCTCCAACCATACTATACCACTAGTGATTTAATCCAATCAAATCCTTTAACGTTATTTAGAAACGCGGAGTTCACAGTACACCACGATAACATATACAACGATACACAACGGTCGCGACTATGTAAGGGTTACGATAAATGGAGCCAAGTTGACCTCTAAGTCATCTGATATCACCACCAGTCACTTTCTCTGGTTGACTAACCTTTCAAAAATGATCGATATCCGTACTCCAATTTAGAGGTTTTCAAAAACTGTGTTGTGTATGCTATGAGAAGAAATAATGCTATTTTCACGACATATTAAACACAGATTAGGTTATATTTTTTCAAAGGCGATATCCAGACCTCAGCATCCTAAATTTGCTTTACTGCATCCCCTTAAGTACGTACATAACGCCTTTATCGACATCTACGAGCATATAACGTTATACGAAGAATTTAAAGCAAAATGATTATTTGCAAATATCCCTCCTTGGCCATAAGCCTAATTTACCAGGATTTTTATTTCAATACTTTTGCGCTATATCTGTATTTTCTGATTCATGACTCTTTTTATCTTCGTTCCATCTCCGTGAGTATTCATTCTCTGATTTACCTGATACCCAAAAATATGTTTTCCATTTTCAGTTTACGAATATTGGTTTACGAAACAGGTATAATTTCCCATAATAATACTTTCTCCTAGATATAACGATCATATTATTTTTTTTGCAAAGGTATTTCGCTACTGCCATCCGGATGAAATCCACGAGAAACCGTTGCAAGTCGCAGAACCTCCCCTATTAACTTGTCCAAGGCCTCTCTTGGACCGCGCACGGAAACTCGACTCCCGGCCACAGGGAGCGCGAGCGGCAGCGCGAGGAAACAAAGGCCAGGGCTGGGAAACGGAGAGAGACGTAAGGACTGCGGAGACGGTGGTGGTGGGTGTGGTGGCAAGAGGTAAAACCGCAGGCGGGGCAAGGCCAGTGGCGCTAGTGGAGGCGGAGGAGACGGCTGAGCTAACGGGCAGTATCAGGGGGAACTGCGAAAACGGCGGTGATGGCGGGGCGGTGCACAGGGAGGACCGAAATGGTGAAACAGAGAGAGACGTAAGGACTGTGGAGTCGGTAGTGTGGCGGGGGGGGGGGGGTGGCGAGAGAAACGGAGTTGAACAGCAGGAGGGGCGAGGGCGGTGGCGCGTGTGAAGCCGGAGGAGAAGGCAGAGCTGACGGGCAGTATCGGGGGGTGGGGACTGCGAGAACGGTGGGGATGGCGAGGCGGGGCCAGGGAGAACCGAAATGGTGAGGGGTGAGGTTGGGAAGGAGAGTGAGAGCGGGAGCTGGGGCGTGGCATGGAAATACTAGACTCGGTGGTGACTGGGAGGGCGGTGGCAGCGGGTGGGTGGGCCGAGGGTGGAGTCCACTTCGCCTTCGTCGGCGCTTTTCCCGCTGCCGCTGCACGAGCGCTGCCCTCCGGCGACCGCCGCCGCTGCGGACTCAGGCCGCGTTGGCCCCTCGGCGTCCGACGAAAGGAGAATGCCAAGGGAAGCGAATGCACTACAGCCATAACATTTTACAAAATAAAATTATTATTATTATTATTATTATTACTAGCTGACCCGGCCACGCGTTGCTGTGGCTAAAGTTTTTGTTATATTACATTATAGTAAACAATCTAAGAGGAACAATAAGAGAACATCAGTCACGGAGTCCACTATGCTTTTTCACACAGATGGTATTTGTAAAAAGATATGGTGATCTCCTTATTTGACTTTCTACTACTATAACCCTTTAGTACAATGAAATTATTTACCAATAAAGACGAAAATATTGATGTTGGTATACAAATTCACTGGATTGAGATTTGAAGGGGAAGTACGTTGAACACAATTAATTAAAATGTTCTTACACTTGATATTAAGCAGAAATCAATAGGTACAAAATAAAAATTTATCAGATTTATTATTTCCATTTAATTTGTATAACAAATATAAGTACTATTCAATTATAAATACTTTCAAATTCAATTTAATTTAACACCAATCGGTGCACAATGTTTTTGGTTAACCTGTCTTTAGCTAACACAAATATATTAGACGGTTTCCCAACACGTGAACACGCAACATATAGTTGCCCATGAGAAAAACATGGATTTTCCAAATCTAAACCACAAATGGACATTGTTTGACCTTGAGATTTATTTATAGAAATGGCGAAAGCTAAACGAATTGGAAACTGTAGCCTTTTGAAGGGTATGGTAGAATCTGATGGTATCATCGGAATACGTGGCAGCAGGACCACTTTTCCTTTAAACTTCCCAGCCAAAATGGTTGCTTCAAGAATGTTTCCGGTGATCTTTTTGATGACCAAACGCGTACCGTTACATAATTGAGGTGGATTCAAATTACGGAGGAGAATAATAGTGGAACCAATCTTTAATCGAAGATTATGTGGTGGCATTCCAGGGATATCTAATGAATTTAAAAATTCAATCGGAAAATTTACACTTTCATTTTCATCAACAACAGTATCGATTGATTTAAAAGACATCATATCGCCTGGTAATAACTGTAGTATCTGGAAGTTAATTTCGTCAACATCAACGTTTTTGGCTGCCAAAATCGCCCGTTGACTAAGCCATTCATGATTCAAATAATTATTCTGTATATCCGGGAAAATACACTGAATCAATTCATTTTTATCCTGAACAACAGTGCAAAAATTGTCTGGTAGTTTAATGCATTGCGTATTTGGTTGCAGTTCTATTTTACCGTTCCCAATATCTAGTAGTTGTTCGGAAAATATTTGTGCTGATGGATCATTTTGCAATTGTACTCGCATATTTATGGTCAATCGAAGTGTTTCAACACTTCGCCATAAGAATGATTGTTTCAAACATGCATTAATCTCATCCGCGAAAGTAGAGCGAGGTATAACCGGTAAGGTCTGCCGGAAGTCACCAGACAAAAGTAAGATAGCACCACCGAAAAGTTTATTATTGCTGTTTAAATCTTGCATAGTTCTGTTTAATGCTTCAAGTGAATATTTGTGTGCCATTGTGCACTCATCCCAAATTATTATAGAACTCTTCCGCAACACTGCAGCTATTCCACTATTCTTTTTGATGTTACACATTGCATCTGGTTTATTATGAACGTCCAATGGCAGCTTGAATGTTGAATGTGCTGTTCGCCCACCATCCAGTAAAGTAGCCGCAATGCCTGACGATGCTACTGCTAATGCGATTTTTTGTTGCGACCGTATTTTGGCAAGAATCAACGATATTAAAAATGTCTTACCGGTTCCACCGGGTGCATCCAAGAAAAAAAAACCGCCTTGTTCAGCAGCAACAGCCAGCATAATCCGATCATAAATAATTTTTTGTTCTGCTGTCAGTAATGGTTCACTGTTCATGATAATTGTTGCTAAACTTTCATGGTCATATTGATTTTCTCGTTGTAAATCGGTATTGACTAAGTCGGTGGCTGGACGATTAGGTGATGGCATACCATAATGATTAAGTGGTAAATTTGAAATAAGAACACATAAATCCTCGATCAAGACCAATGATTCATTGTACATCTCTGGTGTATAATCTATGTTTTGGCATTGATTTGTTTGTCTAATTCGGTGCAATATGTCTTCTGTCATACAATTTTTATATTTTTCCCACAAAGTTTGTGCTTGCGAGGGATAACATGTCGTCAAAATAATTGCAAACAACTGACGAATGTTATTCGGTGTTGATGTCAACGCAGCATCAGCAAGCGTTAAGTCCCAATGGTTATCGTCTTCTAGCAATTGCAGTTCACGACATGCATTCTGGTATGTATTGAATACTCGACCATTAACTGTTCGTAAAAATTCAAAAGACGTTGGTCCGGGAACATTCACCAATAACAAACGTAAATAGAAGCACTCACGTTGCTTTGGATGTACCGTGTAAAGTCTCCCCAATGTCTTAGCTTTGAATATGCCTGTAATGGAAGGATGTGGTTTTCCTTGTTTCCGTGGCTCCCATTTTTTACTGGATTTGTTCCATGTGAAATAACGTGGAACATCACCAAACACCAATGTCTTCGCGAATTGGCCAAAAACATCAGGTTTTTGACACAATGTAAAAAATTCAGTTAGAGTCGTTTTCGGAGCTTCGAACGCTCTTTGGAGAACATTTTTTTCAGTGAAGTATACACGTTGACCGTTTTCAAGATGTATTGCCAGATGTTGGACAGCAGGATCTCTTTCGTGGATGGGAAAGCTGAGAATATGCCAAATAGCTTCATTGCTGCTAATGTATCTGCCCATTTGGTATCGTGCTATTTCGTCATTTTTATTTATGTTTTGTACTTCAAATATGGCCAAATCACTGCCTTTGTTTACATATTTACAAATATACTTAATTGATTTAACAGAACTGCAAAGCTCAACATTGATATGAGCTTTGTAAGTTTTTGAAAGTAGTGGTGAGTATGGTACCACCCACTGATTATCAAACTCAACTTGATTTGGAAAGTTCGGCAGTCGCATTGTAAATGTGTGGCCACCATTCTCAGTACTTCTGCGGCGATACATTGGATAACCATCAATATCCGTGATCGTGTCATTCGTATACGGCTTTGGGAATTTTTTTTTACATTTTCCATTTTCCATGCACGGTGACGTCATGTTGAAAGCACCGCATGGCCCATGGATCATGTGTTTGGTGACAATATCAAATAATTCTTGATCAATTAATGGGTCTGGAATTTCGGCTGAAATTATTTGATCGATTTCTTCAGGACGGATTCTATCTTTAAGCCAAACCAAAATGTGGGCATGAGGCAAACCTCGCTTTTGCCAGTCTATCGTATACAGCCAACAACGTGTGATACCAAAAATTAAATATTTAACAATAAAATCAATTAAGGATTTCAATTTTTGTTTAAACACACGTGCAGTTAAATCATGACGATGAATGGCTTGTTGTTCTGGCAATAGTAAAGTTTGTATCTCTTCCCAATTCGGATTACATGTGAATGTAATAAATAAATCCGGTCGGCCGTAATGACGTACGTAAGTCATCGCATCTTGTATGTATTCCTGCATGTTCCGTGGACTGCCGATGTAGCTTGAAGGTAAAATGAAAGCATTACCGATGTCAATGGGATTTAAATTTCCATCGATGTTTCCAGCAACAGCATCTCGTAAGTGAATATATTCTTCCGATCGTAGTTTTGCCTGGTTGAATCGAAGGAATCGCAAGCGTTCGCTTTCGACCTTAGCATACATATCAACAATGTATTGATGGAACAGCTGACGATATCGAAGGATATAATTGTCTTGATGTTGTCTAACCATTATTCGGTGTGCGTAGTAGTTCATTGAGCTAACTTTATTATTTCTGTAATCACCTAAAAAAATAAAAAATTAAATGCAATACGAAATTAAAATCTATACATACAGTAAGAAAGTAAATAGATAATTGTAAAATTTACCGGTATTTGGATCATACTGTTTGATATTAAGGTGATATTCATCTTGTCCTTGCCAAAATATCAATGGATATTGTAGTGCGTCATATGAACGGTGTAGATCCGAAATCGTACTGACAGTGTTGTCTCGCCGTGTAATTTTTATAGATCTTTTGTCAACTGGATCACCAACCATGATAACAGCAACCTCATCAACAGTTGGAGCGTTGAATCTACCAGCATGTTCACCTAATGGTACTTTGTCGGCTTTTATGACGATTTGATAATTGTCATTTTGCAGTCGTGGCGAAACTCTTTTGATCAATTGAATTAGTTGATTGTGATCTTCTAAAAAATTTTCCAATAATATCACAATTGCTCTTTCCTCTGCTTGTTCAATAAAATTATACAGGCACCGAGTCGTCACGCGCTCTTCACAATCGCCCATAAAATAAATTTGAAGAAATTTTGGATTGTTATCAGGCATTGGCATCAGTGATCCGATTTTATGGTACACCTGGCCTTGAATTTTGAATGTAGTTTCAAAATTACGTCCATCGGATGCACGATCGCAAATTTTAGTTGCCCCAAATGACGTCATTTGGAAGCAAGAATTAAATTTGCGTATCTTACGCAAAAATAATTTGGAATCATCTGAATTGCCAGTAAGAAGGGATAATAAAGGCTCCGGCGGAGCGGGTAGAGGTGACAGCACAACTTTTCCTGATGCGCAGCACATGCCGGCTGCTTCATTCCGAAATTTCAATGCCTGACAATATTGACATACTTTATCCATTCCACCGATAGCAATTTTTGAATGCGCCGAGTAGTTAATATCTGGTGCATATTCAAAGGCAAGCCGAACGAATGATGCACGTGTTAATGAGCGGCTGATCCGTTGCCTTTGTCGATCTAGTCCTCGTATTGTAGCTATGTTTCGTTCTCGTGCCGCTCTTGTTCTCGTAATATTCTGTTGCAGACGTTCGTCACGCTGTTCTTGAGATTCTTGTGTACGACTTTCTGCAGTCCTGATTCTTTGAGCTGCATTTCTTGTTTCGATTTGTTCTGGTAATTGCTGAGCTCTTTCAACACGTTTGCGTCGTGACCCTTTGCTGCTCGCGTTGTTGAGGTTAGATTTTTTCGGTGGCATTTGACTGAAAATAATAATAATAATAATAATAATAGTTTAAATATTAGAAAGAGGAACTGAAAAACATGTTATCATAGCACATTGAAATAATAAGTGCAAAATAATTTTAAATGGAGGTAAAATAATCTTAATATATATAAATCCGTTGCCTTTGTCGATCTAGTCCTCGTATTGTAGCTATGTTTCGTTCTCGTGCCGCTCTTGTTCTCGTAATATTCTGTTGCAGACGTTCGTCACGCTGTTCTTGAGATTCTTGTGTACGACTTTCTGGAGTCCTGATTCTTTGAGCTGCATTTCTTGTTTCGATTTGTTCTGGTAATTGCTGAGCTCTTTCAACACGTTTGCGTCGTGACCCTTTGCTGCTCGCGTTGTTGAGGTTAGATTTTTTCGGTGGCATTTGACTGAAAATAATAATAATAGTTTAAATATTAGAAAGAGGAACTGAAAAACATGTTATCATAGCATATTGAAATAATAAGTGCAAAATAATTTTAAATGGAGGTTAAATAATCTTAATATATATAAATCTCGTGTCACAGTGTTCTTATGATATTCTCTTGAATACGTTCGTTACACTGTTATTGAGATTCTTGTGCATGACCTTCTGCTGTCCTGATTCTTGGAGCTGATTTTTTACCATAGCAGCGCCATCTATTGATTACTTACTCAACCCAGTCGAACATTCACCAATAACAAACGTAAATAGAAGCACTCACGTTGCTTTGGATGTACCGTGTAAAGTCTCCCCAATGTCTTAGCTTTGAATATGCCTGTAATGGAAGGATGTGGTTTTCCTTGTTTCCGTGGCAGCACAACGCGTGCAACGCGTGGCCGGGTCAGCTAGCTGATTGTTGTATTCTTAATATATATAAATCTCGTCTCGTGTCACAATTTTTGTCCTCAATGGACTCCTAAACCACTTAACCGATTATAATAAAATTCGCACACCATGTGCAGTTCGATCCAACTTGAAAGATAGGATAGTTTAAATCTCAAATTATAGTCGCAATTTTAATTTATTGCTAATTATTTGTGTGTTATTATTTGACAGTCACAATTATCTACAATTATTACAACAATCAAATTTGTAATAAATTAGCAATAAATTAAAATTGCGACTATAATTTGAGATTTAAACTATCCTATCTTTCAAGTTGGATCGAACTGCACATGGTGTTCGAATTTTATTATAATCGGTTAAGTGGTTTAGGAGTTCATTGAGGACAAACATTGTGACACGAGATTTATATATATTAAGATTATTATTATTATTATTATTATTATTATTATTATTATTATTATTATTATTATTATTATTATTATTACTATTATTATTATTATAACCGTGGGGCAGGCGGTTGCGACAGCCGTTGTCTGCGCTGAGGAGGCTGCAGGTTTGAGTTCTGCGTAGACATGGTCGTATTTATGATTGTCCCGTCACCCCTCATCAGCATCCTGTCATCTCATAATTCACACTGCAAGGCGTAACAATCTTGTCGTACTGAGGAATACAGCTGAAAAGCTGATACTAAAAAAATTACTCACGTTTATCGTGTAGCGTGTTCAGTAATGGCCTAAATGTCAATAATAATAATAATAATAATAATAATAATAATAATAATAATAATAATAATAATAATAATAATAATAATAACAATAACAATAATAATAATAACAATAATAATAATAACAATAATCTGTACAGGTATCATATTGTTTTTATCATATTCTATCAAATAAATATTAAGAAACATTTTCTACAAATTTATTGATTATTATCAAAATAGCATTTTTATCTAAACCAACTCATTCATTCTCTGCCGTCTTCCCATCGCACGTAGTCCCACAGGCGGCAACGCAGGCCCGCGACGCACTCCTGCCATGCCGGTTTGCATCACGCAGAGGCGCTGGTCCGCGGGCACTAGCGCAGGGTTTGCGCGCGACGCGTCGCTCTAATTCTCTTAATGCCGCCACCTTTGGACTAGGTCTGCCTGTGCTGCAAGCAGCGGCGTCATCTCCGCCTAGCGACGTCTGCCTCCCTAACCCCACTGTCAACGCTGATGCTACGCACGCCCCCGCCCCCCGCCCTCTCCATTAACGCTCTCCTTCGCCGTACCAACCTCCTCCCTCGCCCTCGCCCCCTATTCCGCTCTCTCCTTCCCCCTCTCCCCATGCCCCTCACCCTTCCCCCGCTCCACCTTACCTTGCCCCTCTTTTCCCCAGTTCCCTTTCCCACTCTCCGCATCCCACTGCATCGTTTCCCAGGCTCCCTGCCTATCAACCCCAGCCAACAGCCCTAGGCTCTTCCTCTCCCCTCCACGCCACGTCACGCCCCCACGGGCCCCGCTCCATCCCGACAGCTCTCACTCAGATTCCTCTTCTTCCCTGAACGCATCCCGTCGTTCCTTCTTCTCCTTGCCGTCCTTGCTAGTCCCGCCGACATCGCAATTCTCACCGTCACGCCCTCTCCGGTCTCTGCTAATGCTCACCCCACCTACCGCACCCCACCGTAATGCAACTTCCTTCAACCTTCGATGCCTGTTCTGTTCTCGCTGCTCCCTGTGCACTCTCCTATGCTGCCACTATTAGTGATTCCGCCACTCCACCGTCCTATCTTTAAGCGAGTTCTCTCCATCCGCATTCCTACCGACGTAGCCACTGCGACTCGAGTGGTTCTGCCCCCTCCGCTACAACCCAGCGTCACCTACATCGCCCCGTAGATTGCTAGCCATCTGAAGGCGTCGCGTCCGCGGGGCGAGGGCGGCGGCGGCGGCGGCAACGGCAGCCGAATATATGGCCCGTCTGGCGGCCGGGGCCAGCAGATGAATGGGATGATTCTCTTAACAGCTCCGGGCGGCGACGGCGACGGCGGCTGCGGCCTTGCTCCCGAAGGTTCCGTGGAGGGAGGGCGGGGGGGGGATGCTGGAGGAGGACTCCGAGGACGGCGCCGAGGGGGCCGCGCGGAGAGAGGTAATAACGCAGATTGGACGCCTTCAAAGGCCGAGTGAGGACGGGTCGCGTCCGCGGGGGCAGATTGTGTACAAAAGCCCCGAGGAGTCGCGGGAGGATGAGCGGGCGGGCGCTACCGTCTTCGTCGCCCTCGCCGCCCTCGCCGCCCTCGCCACCCTTTTCCACACTCGCCGCCCTCGCCGCCTTCGCTACCCTCGCCGCCCTCGCCGCCCTCGCCGCCCTCGCCGCCCTCGCCGCCCTCGCCGCCCTCGCCACCCTCGCCGCCCTCGCCGCCCTCGCCGCCCTCGCCGCCCTCGCCACCCTCGCCGCCCCCGCCGCCCCCCGCCGCCCCCGCCGCCCCCGCCGCCCCCGCCGCCCCCGACGCCCCCGCCGCCCCCGCCGCCGTCGCCGCCCTCGCCACCCTCGCCGCCCTCGCCGCCCTCGCCGCCCTCGCCGCCCCCGCCGCCCCCCCCCCGCCGCCCCCGCCGCCCCCCGCCGCCCCCCGCCGCCCCCGCCGCCCCTGCCGCCCCCGCCGCCCCCGCCGCCCCCGCCGCCCCCGCCGCCCCCGCCGCCCCCGCCGCCCCCGCCGCCCTCGCCGCCCTCGCCGCCCTCTCAGCCCTCACAACCATCCCAGCGCTTACAGTCATCCCCGCCCTCCCCGCCCATACCCTCCCTCCCCCCCACTATCCGTGCTGCAGCCGCAGGAGCCGCACTTTCTTGGAGGATGCCGTGAGTCCGCGCTCCTGTCGCCGTGTGTAAAACCCCTTCACTTTGCTCTCCCGCTTCCAAGGGCGTTCGTGCTTCTCGGTACCATGGTCGCACCTGCGGGCAAATCCCATCTTAGGCCCAGCCAATGTCAGAAATTGATGCCATGATTTTCCCAGAAAATGGGATGTGACGGGAGAATTATGAGACAAAAAGACGGGAACAAGGTGTCTATCTTCATTCAGTGTCTTTAAAAACTTGCATGTTCCTTCTTCATGTCAAATAACTGTGTATGTAATGTATTGAAGGATATTTGTGTTTTGGTATTTCCTTTTCAGATGTGATGGAAATTTAAAAATGTAGCTATGAATAATAATTAATAATAATTTATTTAACCAGTCTATAAAAAAGTTATATTTCATTGTTTTTAGTAAAGGGTTTCTCTATAAAATATGTATTTACTACTCCGAACTATTATTTAGTTTTTAAACAGCTATTATGAGGAATACATAGTACTTTTCTTGAAGATCAATTTAATTTTTTTATAACTCATAAAGATTGCATGACCCTGTCGTATGCACCCCATGCAATGATGCCATATGCTGTGATCTGCTACTGTCCTGGTAATAGTTCCTAATATAATACATACGTTTTTAATAATAAAAGGACCGTTTAAATACTCTAATAAATGTTTTTTACAGAGAATAAATCCCAATTTTGTAATGTTAATTAAATATGCATTAAGTTATATAATTGAAAACAATTTGTAAATGGTATTGTATAATTAAATACGCTGTACATTATTCGTAGATATGACCATTTTTCCTCGTTCTTTACTTTACACTCGCGTCATATTGCATTTGAATAATGCACGGACATGTTCATAATAATCTCATATGGCCAATTGTATGATAAATAACGAATAGTCTCTTTAATGTGCAGATCGATGCCGGAGTTGCCTCACCCACTACGTTGTAAAGGCAGTTTTTCCTCTACAGAAACTTTTTAAATCCTTATGAATGAACGGTTTGGAACGACGGAACAGTTTCGCTCAAACTGTCTTTTTAAACCTATACATTCACGCATGCATTCATTCATAAGGATAAAGAACTACGGCACTAATAAAGCATCATTCAGCGCCACACTTGATAGGAATAAGGGACTTCACGACTTCGAGTGTTAGGTAGCTCTAGTACAGATCATCTCAATTGAAAGGTGTGAAGATTACTGATCCGCGTGTTAATTATTTAGAAATAAGTAATAGTTATCACAATATTAATAACTTCAGCGTGTACTTCACTCGCGATTATCATCAATTAGGCAGCTTTGGTACTGAACCACTCAATTAAAAGGTGTAAAGGTTACTGATACACGTGTTAATTATTTAGATATAAGTGATAGTTATCACAATATTAATAACTTCAGAGTGTACTTCACTCGTGATTATCATTAATTTGAACAGTTGAGGAGAGGGGAGAGTGCGAGATCACCCGTGAGGGCTCTCGGCGCCATTTTTGCCCCAGCGCATCGCTGCGTGCCCGCGGCGCTGCCAGGCATTTGCGGCCTCGTGTTTCATTAATGGGGCGCCATAACCGAATTAAATACACTTGACTTCAATTATGGTCGCGAATATCACGTTTAGTGGCAATAGCAACGGGCTCTTAATTACCCCCGATCGGGATAATCAACGGCGGTTACCACCTCGGCCACGCCTGTCCTCCCTGCCACTCCCACATGTCACGGCGCCCCACTCCCGGACTTAGAGGGTTTGATGAGGGAATTCTTTAAATATTCGACACGTTAAGTTTCGGTCTTAGAATGAACACAGGTGTGGTCTATCAGACGCTCGCTTCTTCAATCTGGACGGTATATTACAATTCATTCAGTAGAATTTGCACTAGAAGGGACGGATTTTTTTGCACTTCATAGAAAGGATGATGAAAAAATACTTCATTAATTAATTTTTGAAGCTATAAGGCTTATTAAATAATTATTTTATTAACATAATTCCCTAAATACATTATTACTCGGACGTCTGTCATAATACATCGATTGACTAAACTTAGTGATAAAGTAGTGTAGCTAATACATTACTCAGGTACAATGAAAAGCTAATAAAATAGTCTCAATGTAATGGTGAAAACAATAACTGAGACATTTACGAAATTTATTCAGAAATATTACCAAAAATACGAAATATGCCATTTTCTGATTCCAAGATCTCCCTTGAACTTCTTTGTCTCCTCTCCAAAATAGTAGTAGCACACAACTTCCCTTTCTTTCCGGTTAATAATACCTTAAATTAGATATTAATTGATTAAGATATAAACGATAATGTACAGTTCGAAGGCCCAAGTATTGACCTATGAAATGTGACGCAAGTTAGGCCGATAATGAATACCGCTTGCCATGCTATGCGCAGTCACTGAGGGTCATGTATGCGGAATCATATGTAATCAAAGTGCGTAAAAGAAGAGGATTATAGGATCAGACCAAACCTCCCTCACTTCAGTAATTATAGTTCTGGAAAGTTACGTAAAAGGGAATTCACATGTCTTTCAAACCGTCAAAATGATCAGTTCATAACAGAGAGTTTGCAGTAAATCTTGACTAGATTATGAGGAAGCCATGACATTTTTCTACCGTGCACCGTACTCTGAAGAAACTGTGGGACTTAAATTTTCCCTGTAAATAAATTCAGACATTCATATAGATTTTTTCTTGATGCTTGAAACATTATAAATAGTAATATTCACACTAAGAAATTCACCTGGAAATGATCCGCACAAAAGAGAGTTGAACTCGCAAATCAACAACTACTAATTTATTTTCTGCCAAAAATTAATCTCTAAAGCATATATGTTAGGACAAATCCACCCTTCTCCTTAGGCGCGACGCGGCCATTCCAGAGCATGGATGGAGACGCAGCAGTGAAGCCGGATATCCGAAACCGAACGATGCTAGTTAGCCCGGCCGTAAGGCTCTTCCTGACGTCGGTTGGAAAGCAGAGGGTCGGACCTCCCAGCGGGGGCTGGATATCAGAGGGCCTTGGCGGGCGCCGCCCCCGCCGCGGGGCGCCACCGTAAGGAAACCGCCGCCTCCACCGCAGCCCCCCCTCCGCCATCGCCGCCTCCGGCACTCCAGGAAGAACCGCCCTCTGCCGCTCAGTTTCGCTCCCCTCCTCCACCCCCAACCCCGGGCGTAGACGGACCGCGCGTCCGACGGGTAATTTAGAAGGTAAATATTTTCACCCTCCACCCTGCATGGACGCCCCGAGTTCCCGGGGTGTATATTGAGTTACCCCTAGCGGGAAAACACGAGGGGAGACGTCGCGCCGCCGCCCCTCCCCACCCCTCCCCCTCCCCTCCCCCGCCGCCGCCTCCGGAGTCTGTCTCGCAATCTTGTTATGGGTCTCGCATCCCTTCGCAGGACCTCCCTCGACGTGGGGGGTGGCTTGGCGGGCCCCACGCGCGCGTCTCCGCCACCCCCGCGCTTATAAAGTTGGACGGCCCTCGAAGAAGTTAAAGCAGAAGAAGACGGCGCCGGCTAACCGTGTTCGCGATTGGTCGCCTCTCGACCGCGTCCCACGTCCGGCAGCCGTATTGTCCACCGCGGTCGGCCTAAGTTTCGGGGGACCCAGGTGCGGAAATGACCCTCTGTTCCAACGCCGCTCATTCCCCCACGGAAGATTTTCCTCTTCCCCCCCCCTCTGAAACAACACGCGGGGTGGGGTAAAAGGGGGAGCGGAGGGCAACTTTTTGAAGCATTCGACGCCCTGTGATGTCGGGCAATTGGCTATTGTAGGCGTTGACAGATTCCCGGGGCCGAGCGCCGCCCGCGGAATCTTGTTAAGGCGTCCCCGAGGGCGGCCGCGCGGCGAGGACGGGCGAGGCAGGGCCAAATAGGGCGCGCCGTACGCGACGCGAAGAGGACGGCAGGGTCCCCTTGGGGATTGGGGAGGCGGGGGGGGGGGCGTCGACAGATGATTGAATACGCTCCCTGAATGCATCGCGGCCGCACGATCATCGAGATGGGAACACAAAGTTGTTTTTGTCTTTCTGAACGCTCTCCCTTGCGGGAAATATTATTTTCGTCGCGATGGAAATTTAAAAGCGTGTTTTCCACGAGGGTTCCCGCGTTTTCTAAAGTGCGGTTTCTTTTGATGAAATACGGCAATTTTGGGAAACCATTACGTTCACGCGTATGTATAAGAACACTGCGCATTTCGATTATTCGCAGAAACACTTCACAAAATCAATAAATATAGTAATTTATAGTATTATCATTTTGTACATATGGCTGGAGAACATAATGATGATTGCAATGATAATAATTTTCATATAAATATTAATATTTTAAATACATATTTCTATTCTCAAAATAATAATTTTTTTAAAAAGTCAACTAAATTTTCTATACAATTAGCTATTTTTATAAATAATTTTTTTCGCTTTATCTCTGTATCCAGCTATTCCCTTTCCTGCAAAATCTTCTCGTTCATGTTTCCTATAACCTGATTGATTCCATTGTAAATAAATCTCTAAATCGAATATATTCATATATTTTATTAAGTGCATACGAGTTTAATCCCAATGCTTTGTATTCTATAAAAACTAATAATGGATCACAATGTATTTATCAAACAATTTAAAAGAATTTTCGAAAGGTTGTTTTGTAATGTAAACACAAGTCACTTTATCTGACGTTTCTATTTTTGAGACCCAACAAAAAAACCCTTCTCACGATGAAATAATTGCTAACCGCAATTTACTCCGCCCACACAAACAGGAGCGCTTCCGGATACTGATAAACGTCGTCCGCCTGCGCTGGGGGTTTGGAAACAAAATTACGTTGCGTGGGTGGAAGCGCCGCGCCGCGTCGTGTCGCGTCGCGTCGCGGCGGCGCGCGCCCTGCCGCCGTCCGACCAAACTCCTCCGGACGGCCTAAGCGGCGCGCTTACCTCGTTAGGGGGCGCCGTGTTGGGGCAACGAATTCTAATTGATCGCCGGAGAGGTGACGTTTCGCGTGGGGACGAGGACGCGGAGCGGGGCGTGCGGTGGGGGAAAGTAGGGGCGGGAGGAGAGGAGGGGCTGAGACGCTGGTGGCGAGACTCTCTGGCGCCAAGGCGTGAAGGCAGAGGGACAACAGAGAAAGGGAACCGGAAATATGGATAGAAGAAATGTGATCAGTTTTGAAGACGACAGTTAGTGTGGCTGACATTTGATGTGATGAACCTAGGAGACTAATTCAGCTCAGAGCCAGTCACGGCAGCAATTGTGACCAGGAAGAACTAGGATTCGAGCTGTGACAGTGGCGAATTTTCTGTACTTTTAAGAATGCTCGGTCGAATGCATCTGCTTAAAGAAGAAAAAATCTAGCAATCGATTGCTCTGTTGAGTAGTTTTTAGAGCAAAACTCTGAAGTAGAAGAAAATTCACACAAATTGAAAAGGATTAGAACTCTGGTCCACGATTTGGATTGCAAGTGGTCTTCATTGCATTATAAGCTGAAGATAAACAAGTATTAACGAGACGAATACAGCGTTGGTTAGCGGACTGACAGAGGTGTAAATGTTTCTGGCTAAGGGTATGATGGGCGGATGGTGATAAGTGGTTGCAACGGCTTTTAAATGATTGCAGAAGAGAAGACATCTTGCAAGGGAAAAGACGAGGCGTTGAAACGAGTGTGAAGAATAACTGCCTGTGATATTCGGAAGCGCCAACGGAAGGAATGAGAGTGATTTTGAGAACAGTGATATCGACGAAGCTTTGAAACGAATGTGGTACCGAGATAGCTGATTGAAGACATTGTCTTAATTAGAGGGAAAATGAACAAAAGGAGACATGGGCATCTACATAAAAAACAACAAAAATATATTTTTAAAAAACCGATAGGTGGAGAATGTTACAGAAGAATGACAGCAAGAAGTGCTCAAATATCCATGGAAAATAAGGGATTTGATAGATAAGAGACAGCGGCACAAGCATGTGACTTAGTGTGTTTGGCAGTGGCGGCGGCTGCATGCTGCTAGTGGAAACCTTAGTGGTGGAGATGGTGGTTGTTGCGGTGAAGTATGGTGTGCAGTTGTTTCTTGTGATTGCGCCACAGCGATGACGGCAGTAAAGACATTCGGGGCAGAAAAGGCGATGGCAGCGGAGGCGCCGAAAGCGACAGCGGTTGCTGCCTGTGTCAGGCAACCTCGTTACCCTTCCACCAGACACACCACGTCTTCGCCCCTCTCGTCTCCGGCAACCACCCTCTCCCTCCCCCGCTCGCCACGAGCCTAACGCTTTCTCTCCCGAGTTAAGTGCTCCACGCCGGTAGGCTGGGAGTTTGTGTCCGACAAGTTGGCAACTTCCGGGAGAGAGACAGGGCCATACGCCATTCGGCGCACTCGCTCCCGCGCCCGCAGTTCGGCGACCCTTCCCCCTCCTCTCCGTTCCCCGTCACCCCCGCCACCCCTTTCTTCCGCCCGCCCCCCTCCTTCCCCTGTATGTGTGCGGAACAGACGTCAGCGGGTATTAGCCATTTCCGCGCATAATAGCTGCAAGTTCTTCGCGTTAAATCAAGTGGAAAATTATCATTTCGGAAGGGGAGGAAATGCTTCACTTTCCCGGGGCCGCTCGCTCGCTTATCGCGCTAATCCATTCGGTCGCCGCCCGCGTCGCCCCCGCCGCAGCCGGCCTGCGCGTGGCAGCGCTCGTTAGCCATTTGCATGCGTCGCATGAAGCGGCGCGTCGCCGCTGGTCGCCCCGCCTCGCCCCGCCCACCCCGCCCCACCCCTCCCTGCCCCGTCTCGCACAATTCCGACCTTACCCCGCTCGTCCCCGCCCGCCTGACTTGTCTCGGCTCATTGCGTCGCATTCGGTTACATCTCGCCCCGTTTAGCTCGGTCTCGTCGGGTCAGGAATTCGTCTCTCGTGGTCTTTAATTGTATCCCCTCTCCGCGCTGCCTCTCATTACTGTTTCTTTTTACTGCATCTCTGCGTGCCGGTTTCTCGCGCATGTTCTTTCACTTCTCCATCCAAACTTGCGTTAACCCCTTTTCCTTTCCTAACACGACTCTTAATCTCCATAGTTCGCGACCTAGTGCCCTCAAGCAAATCTGAATCCCAATTTGTACGAAAGCTGCCTCGTGTTCCGAGAGTGAAAACGCCAGCTGGTGCTGCGCGAACGGTTGCCACACCAAAACTCTCCTGCCTGTTCTGTTCTGCCGAGCCTGTCCTTCCCGGCCCCACACAAAATCATCCCCCTTTCTGCACAACGCCCTCTTGTCTCGCTCCATTGCGTTACGTTCGTTTACAGCTCGAACCATTTAGCCAGTTCTACCCTGGTCAGTAATCTGTCACTCCATGTCTACATCCCCTTCCTCTCTTAAAGGCATTATTCCTTCCAGTTGGTTTCCATTCTGTCTTCTCTCGATGGCTCTCTCGTTTCAACATATAAAATAATAACTCCCTTCCCTCATATAACAGATCCCTTAACCACTGAAGTTTGAAAAAAGTGACCTCAAGCTGACCTACATACTCCTCTGTACTGAAGGTGCCTCACATTGCTTCTATTCCTTCATGCAGCAATTACTCGTAGACACACTTGAATGATGAATTTGTGAGGCTCCCTTGTGTGTTACATACACATAATCTAGCTTAACATATTTAAACACTGAAGTTTGAAAATAATATTGTAGATAGTTTATATCGGTTGTTCAATGAAGAAATCGGTTTGCTGTTACGGTATTGTATTATAAGTAACTTGACAATCAAAAATGTCACGACTTTTCGCATTTAAAGTACTCAAATGTATCTCAAAGTAACATGTGAAATTATTGATCGCATGATTTAGATACGATAATTTTTTTTATTTATTTATTGAATATAGTTTGATAGTAGTACATTTAAACTTTAAGTTTAAAGCGTTGTCTGATAATACTAGTTCATATTACGCCATTGCACTCCAAAACGCAATTGTTACTTTTGCTCTCAAATATCCTTTTATTTGTAATTCCTGGGCTCTGAAAATTGATTCAATAGCATCTCGAACATCGTTTGTCTCAACTTACTATTATTGCCTCCCATTTCGGTGCAACATGTAGTATACCAACCATCTCAGTTATCTTTATCCATAATTTCCGTTATGTTGTAATTGAAAATATTTCATAATCTGGCCAATGTAGAGGATTTCCGCTCTTCCAAAAAATCCTGAACTTTAATTCATTTTAAATGTATTGTTATCAATATTTACTAAATTTCAATATGAAATTGTTTTATGCATCATATTTCAATGTAAAAAAATAAAACTTTTTCCATTCAGCTATATTTTAATTTTTCATCAAGATCATCTTCATTTAAAATATTTGTGTGGAAATGTTCAGTGTAAATGTTTTAAATTTATGTAATAACAGCACAGTTAAAGTATAATTGTATAATGTTCTTTAGTCGCAACTGACCAACTGATCTAATGCTTGAGAGAGAAGAGTAATGTACGGACTGTATAAAGTTAATTAGAGTTTATTAATTTTCATGTATTTCGTCCAAACAATTTTTTCTAAGTCAGTAATTAGAACAATAATTAAAAACACTCATTTAACAGACGAAATTTGATTGAAATATTGTTGATTACAAACAATTGTAAATCAACAATTACTCAAATAACAAATTTTATGTATACGTGTTTTATTAAATATTACGGTACTAACAGACTGTCCAAAAAATTGTCGTGGCGAAATACAGCTATTTATTAAGTTAACCTTCGTAAATTTGCCGATCTACTTTATTGAAAATCATTACATTAAATTTTATTATTATTTATCTTTATTTTATTTAAAATCAATACATTAAATCTTATTTTTGTTAATGTATTATCTCCAAATAAGCATCATAAAACATGCGACATAATTGCAAATTTTCCTGCATTGGAATTACCTTGCACTGAATAATCTCCAATAAGATTTGCTTCCATCGTTCTCTCTCAATGAGCTATAAATTACATCGCCGACGTCGTGAAGAGGCGTTCAATGAAACAACCTTGATGGCGCTTGCAACCACAGACGATTGGACTTGGCAGACCAATACACAAAAGTCTCCTCCCGGCGCCGAGATAAATCAGCCTACACGGTCGCGGAAGAGATAAAGCCCCCAGCACTCGCGGACGCCAGGGCTCGATGAGAAGATTTAAACCGAAATTACCGAAACGGGCTACGCGGCGGTGGCGGCGCCTCTCCTTAAGCCAGGAGATGTCCTCGCCTTCCTCCAGAGCGGCCCCGCCCCCTTCCCCGGACTTGGCCTACCCCAGCGTCTGCCCGCCCGCGCAGCCCCGCCCACACCCCCTATCATCCACCGCCTACTCCACACACCGCTCGCTTCCAAAGTTCGTAATACACCCTCCCGTGTCTCCGCCACTTGGCTTGTTCGTTTGCCTGCTCTCTTCCCAACTCCTTTCCTGGGCCCCTTCTCTCCCCCACATGCCGCGCCACTCCCCCAGGCCATTCTCCAAGCGTGTCTGCACCAATTTTGCTTGTTCCTTCAGCTCCACGGAGTCTAACTCCTTCTCTTCGGTCTTCTTCGATGCCCTGCTCTCCTGCAGCCAAACCGCCACATCGCGGCTCCGCCGTATTCAGCACTGTGCGCCAACTGCCGTCATCACCGCCACTACCACCGTCGCCCTCCCCCCATCGCTTCCATGTCTAGTGCTGCTTCCTTCCTCACTACTGGAATCGCCACCTCCACTACCATCACCTCTACCACCACCGCGACCACCGGCGCTGTCTCCACCGCCACACGACGGTCGCGCTGCGCTCATGCAGAGATAAATCAAGTCGGAGGCGCGGGCGCGGCATCGGCGGCGACCGCGCGGGCGGCGACGGCGGCACGGGCCGTCTTCGGGGCTAATCCGGACGCCGCCGCCGCCGCACCCGCATCTTGAGGCCATTTAACACGCGCAATGGCGCAGAAGCGAGGCATCCATCGCCCGCGGCGACGCCATCGACCGCTCGAAACAAGCGATAGATCTCGAACCCTCCCAAATAAAGTTTCGGCGCGAGGGAATCAATGCCGGCGCCGGAACAATGGGCAAGGCCGCGCGCGAGGGTGTAACTCAGCCGCGGGCGGAGGTGGGGGGGGGGGCGGCCCGCCCTCGCCCTGGCACCGCACCCGAACCGCCCGCCCCTCGCTTCGGGACCTCGTTGCCACTCCGGCTGGCTGAGGCTGGGCTTCGCGTCGTGTATTCGACGTTTCAGTTTCCTTGAGTTATGGTTTTTTTAAATGTTCGTAATAAAGGTACATTGTCTGTAAACATCTCTTATATACGTCTAAAATAGCGAAGATATGTGTTTTTCTGGTAAAGAGTTTGATAATGAGGTTTTTATGTGGGGTATAATGGGTAATATTAGAAATCTTTTCTAACAAGTAAATAATATAATGAATTATTAATTAAATTAAACCATTTCCTTGGATAAGATAGACTTTTTTTACTGTGATATTATTTGTTGTTTAATTTTTTGAAACTATTCAGCCTACAGCTCGTTAGTTATTCTTCTTCAATATATCTTGTTTGTTCCTCAAATTTTAGTTGGAACAAAACTAATGGAGAATTTAAACCATGCTAATTAGTTAGTGCAATTGGCAGCATTTCAATCTAAATACAAATAAGAAACACGTGCTCATCGATATTTCAAAACGGCAACATTCTTCCACATCCCAGACAGAAATTCTAGTAAAATTTTCTCAAAACTCTAGTAACCCTCACGCAACGTGAACCGACCATGCAACCAAACTACGAAGCAAACCCAACTTAAGATGATTTGGTGCTTGTTTCTCTTAGTCTCTTTTAGTAAAACTCTCAAATAATAAGAACCTCACGCAACGTGAACCAACCATACAACGAGAAAAATGAAAACTACGGAGCAAACCCAGCCCCCCCCGCCTCGCCCTGCCCCGCCCCGCCAGTGTCCCTCGCGAGGACGGGGAGGGGTGAGGGCGAGGGTCGCGAGGCGTCCGCAGGGGCGAGGGCGAGGGCGAGGGCGAGGGTGCTGGGGCAGGGGCCAGACCGCAGTCGAGGGGCCACACAGAAGCGCCACGCCCCCCGGCACCAACGCCGCCGCCCCGCCCCCGCCGAAAGCCCCGCCCCGCCCCGCCCCCCCACCCGTCCCGCCCCCCCCACCCTCCCCGCCCCGCCCCGCCCCGCACCGCACCGCACCGCAGCGCACCGCCTCGCCTCGTCCCGCCCCGCACCACCCCGCCCCGCCCCGCCCCGCCCCGCCCCCGCCGAAAGCCCCGCCCCGCCCGCACCGCCCCGCACCGCACCGCCCCGCCCCGCCCCGCACCGCCCCGCCCCGCACCGCACCGCACCGCCCCGCACCGCCCCGCACCGCCCCGCACCGCCCCGCACCGCCCAGCCGAGTGGAAAGCAGATTTGGGCGCCGGCGCTGGCGATCGCAGGAGTTGCAGTAAGACCCAGGCGGATGGTCGTCTTTGATTTAATTATTGTTACTTGCACGGTAATAATTCGGTATTGCGAGAGGCGTCATTCTCTCGTGTAGAAAGTATTTTCTTATCCTAGATTAATTTCTTATCTTAGACACACATTAGAAATATGCATTACAGTCATTGATCGTGATAGAATTTGAAATGAAAATTTTCATCGTGCACGTATATATGATGAAGTTACATTTATCTGTAAAATTTTATGCAGCACGAAAAAAAATGTTTTGTAAGTCAAATGATTGTTAACTTCATAATCATCACAAATTTTGTTATTTTCTTCTTCTTCTTCTTCTTCACTCTAATGATAGGTCTATGACCTGCGCCGACGTTTAAGAATTTTATCTTTCAACAGTCTACCTGGATCTCTCCTGCTTTGAAGCGTGTACTTAAACGCCTACTTTGGAATACAAGTTTTTTTTTTTTAATTTATAACAAAACATTTACAATTATTTTTTACAAAATAATAAGTAAATATGATGTTGTAGAATTGTTATTACAATGATGTTTTCCAGTGAAGGTATCCCATCGGTACTCTTCATCTACTTCTTCATACTATAACAAAAAGCAAGTATTATTTTCGGTTGGCTGCAAGTGGGATAGTTTATTAGCTGAGGGTAATGTTTCAGTTATTTGTTGAGAATCTATATGGGAGTTGTAGGGGTGAGATTCTGGTTAGTCGATGGATATCTGCACTATTGTCTAGGAAATTGAGGGCTTGGTGGTTTGTATGGTTTTCAAGGCGCTGGAGATAGTTTGAGCTGATAAATTCTATTCTTTCCAAGACAGTGGGCATTTTTAAGTCCTTGTGCAGTGCTGCATTTGTGATGAACCATGGTGCTGCCGCGATCATTCTTAGGGGTCTTGGATTGAAATTTCTGGATGATCGAGAGATTACTCTTGTTTGCTGTGCCCCAGATCTGGATGCCGTAGGTCCATATTGGGATTATGATAGCTTTATAAATCAACAGTTTGTTTTCCAGTGATAGTTTTGAGTGGTATCCTAGTATCCAGTATAATTTTCATATTTGAAGTTGTAGGTGCTTTTTTTTTTTTTTTTGCTAAGATGTGATGCTTCCATGTTAGCCGTTTGTCTAGATGTATTCCCAAGTATTTTACACTTTCCATCTGTACTATTGGATTGTTGTTGATGTGGACAGTAGGGCATTTGTTTTTTCTTAGGGTAAAGGTTATATGGGCTGTTTTATTTTTCGTTGATTTTTATTTTCCACTTTTTGGCCCAATCTTCAATCATTGTGAGATGTTCTTGTAAATGTCTTGATGCGACATTAGGGTCGTCATCCAAAGCTAATATGGCCGTATCATCTGCAAAAGTGGCTATGGTTGTTTTATCTGATTTTGGTATATCAGTAGTATACAGCTGGTATAGGATAGGGCCGAGTACACTACCTTGTGGTACTCCGGCCTTGATTGGATGAAATTCAGATAATTCATTTTGATATTTGATTTGGAAGGTGCGATGGGATAGAAAAGATCTGATAATGTTGAAGAAGGGATATGGTAGAAAATTCTTCAGTTTAAATAAGAGTCCATCGTGCCAGACATTGTCAAACGCTTGAGCAATATCCAGAAAGGCTGTAATATACAGAAAAGAAATACTGTTCAGCCGCCTTTCTGGAATCAAGTCTGTTCTATTTTCTCAACAAGTTGTAACCATTCCTGTCTGTAACATTGTACCGTGTCCTTCATTTCTGGAACTTTTTTTTTCGTGTTCCTCATTTCTGATTTCATCTAGTCTGGTACATCTTATTAAAGACCTCAAGAATTTCATTTTGGCAGTATGTAATGCCTGTTTATCTTTCTCTGTCAGAGTCCAACAACAGAGACGGGACAGCCGGACAACAGAGAGGGGACAGCTATTACTTTATATATCCTCATTAGGGTATCTCTGGGTATTTTATCGTTAAAATATCGTAAAATGGTTCCGCATATATTCTGACATTTTTGGATTTGTTCATCTATATCAACTTCTGTGAAGAAAGTTACGCCATAACCCAATCTGTCGTTTTACCGTATACAAATTGTTGTGGTGTCAGTCTATCATTAGTATATTATTTCTTATCAGCGTAAACTCCACCTTTAAAGTATTTCAAGAGATGTGAAAAATATTTTCGGTGTTCTTAGGCTTGTATTTAGGCTTTAAAATGTGTTTAAGGACATTAATATAAGATTAAAATTGAAAAATATATAATCTTTGTTTTTAATATTTAACTTTAATATTTCAAATTTTTATGAGGTTTAGTTCAAATCTGTTTATTCGCGTAGTGGGAAGTAAACAGATCATCTTCCATTAATGGTTATTTGCTTTAGATATTACAAAAAGAGTAAGAGGTTCTCTCGCTACATGACAGGCACATCCCCTTCCAATGTGGCGTAATGCAATAAAGCTCTCGGCTGTAGTGGGAGAGAGCTGGGCTCGCCCCGAGGTGTGGAGGTGCGTGAGGGTTCGCATTGGTTAGTGTTGCGCTGCGGCAGAGAGCGCGCCCTGGCACAGCCCATTGAACTGAGAAGCCCGTTGTTCCCAGCCGCTCAATGCCCAGAGTATCAATGAGGCTCAACACGAGGCGAGCCATTACAATGCCCAGACGGGGCGATACGAAAATAATTGCAGTTGTCTGCCTTCTTTGATCATGTTACGCGCGCTGAATATAGGCTGCCTAGTCATTATTTATGGTGAATACAATGAGGAAAGTTTTGTGGTTAGTTGCCGATGAGAACAGCCTACAATCTTGGAGCCCCGAAAATTCATAAGCCATTTTAGAAGACAAATATTGACGGTTAAAATTATTTCACCTGATAAATAAGTACAAACAAAAATTTTTAATGTAATTTCATGGCTCTATTTATTTACGATTGGCAAACTCACGTGCATGATCAAAACCAAACCCAAATTTGCAAATTAATTTCGGATAACTTTTCACAATATTAATTTTACAACCGGGAAATCCCAGTATGTCCTCGCGAATCGTAAGAAAAAGCTTCCTTCAAACTTCACTACTAAAAATATAGGTGAGCAGAAAAACTTCAATTTCCCCAAGTGAACATTAAATGAAGCCATAAACTGTAAGACTAAAAAAATAAAATATAGAACGAAGTTAAGTTCATGGGTTTAAAAAGACAGTGTAAGTTCACAAGAAGGAAATATTCACGAAAACTAATATAACTACCAGTTTAGTTTTTATTTATATTACGTCAAGTAAATGTAATTGAGGCTCTCGAAATTCATCTCATACGTCAGTAATCTGTATATTGTTCGAATATGCCTTTCATCATTTGAATCATAGTTTTCTCGTTACGTGTATGTCATTTATACGATTTGCCTTATTTAAGCTCTATTGGAAATTCTCTTGATTCACGAAATGTCTCATTTAACGGAAAGAATTCTTTAAAATAACAGTACGCAATTTGACTATTACACATTAAGAATGTCAGTAATGTAAAACTGTAAAGAGGAGATTCATCTAAAAAAAGCTGGAGAAGAAAATTCATCATCATAAAATAACATACGAGTAGTATTCAAAAATATTTATTAATTCTAAAACTTTTGTTCTTAATTTACAAAGAATTGAAAAAGTGAAGAAAATTAAAAATAAAGTTTTAAATTGTTACGTATTCAGAAATGTGATGGCCTCGAGTAACGATGCGATACACGTGAAATAATTTGATTCGTTATGAAACTGTTACTACTACAATCTGGGTAATTAATGCTTTCCCGACTACTTTTATATTTATACCGGATATCATTACTAACTTGTAGAACTTATACAATGATTTTAAAACACTCAAGAGTAATTCCTTCGAGAAAAATTATTTACTACTTTTATAAGAGTTCGTCGATTTTCTTCGCTTGCAAACCTCAGTGAGTGCGCGAAGCAGCCAGACGGACGCCTCCTACTCTCCCGCCGACGGATGAGGAGTCGGGGTGGGACGGCGCGCCTGCGGCGGACGCGAGAGCGGCCCGCCCCGCCCTCCCGCCCGGCGCTGTCTCCTCTGGAGCCTGCCACACGCAGCGCCACAGCAGCAGCCACGCCGCCGGCCACCTCGCCCGGCTAGTTGTTTCCCAGTTGCAGCAGAAGCCACTGCCCTCCCGCACCCGTTCCCCCTACCACCACCCCCCTCGCCCTCACCTCCCCGACACTCTCTGTTGTCTCTGTCACTTTCACCGCTTTCGTTGCCTCCGCCACCGCATCTGCCTGCACCACTACATCCACCTCAGCCTCATCTTCCTCCACCTAGCCGCCAACATCTCCGCCTCTAACTCCACCTCCGTCTCCACCTCCGCCTCCACCTCTCGCCACCTCCACCCCGCATCCGTCTCCATCTTCACCACTGTAACCGCCTCCACTTCCGCCGCCTTCATCTCCGCCTCTAACTCCACCTCCCTCTCCACCTCCGCCACCACCCCCATCTCCACCTCCGCGTCCGCCACCGCCCTCGGCCTTCGCCGCCTCCGCCTCGTCTCCGTGTCCATCTCCATCGCGGTCACCGACTCCATTTCCACCACCGACTCTCCCTCCGTATCCGCCATCGGCTTTGCCTCCGCCTCCATCTCCACCTCCCTCTCCACCTTCGCCTCCACTTCCGCCGCTGGCTAGGTCTGCGTCTACTCCTCCGCCCCACCTCGGTCTCTGCATCTGTCTCCGCCTCCCTCTCCGTCTCCACCTCGGCCTTCACCGTTCCCACCACCTCCGCCCTCACCTCTCTATCCACCTCCGCCACCGCTTTAAACTCAAACTCAAACTCAACCTCAACCTCAACATCAACATCCACCTAAACTTCAACCTCAACATCAGCATCCGCCTCCACCTTCGACTTCGCCTTCGTCTTCGCCTTTGTCTTCGCCTTCGCCTCCACCACTGCTTCGCCTCCTTCACTTTGTGTAGCCGCTGTCGCACAACTCTCGCCACTCCCCAACGCGCCCCCATTACCACCCCTAATGTAAGTTACTGCTCCCATTCCATGATCTCTACCGCCTCTCAGTGCTGCAAACTGCTAACACCCGAGTCACGAGTTCGCCGCCACTAGACAACGTCACCATCACCGCTCTGATCTATCTCCCCCTAACTCCGGCCAACCATAACCCCTACCAGCGCTGCTGCTGCTGCTCCGCCGCCGCCGCCGCCGCCCCCGCCGCCTCCGCCGCCGCCGCCGCCGCCGCCGCCGCCGCCGCCGCCGCCGCCGCGGACTCAAGCTCCAGCAGCGCTGACTGCCGGCGCAGCGGCGGCAAGTGACATGTGGACCCTGCAACAACGGCGCTCGCGGCGGCGCTTCACGGAAACTTGCCGCCCGCCGCAGGATTATTATTTCCAACTTGCGTGACGGCTGGCGGCAGACACATCCCAGCCGCGCCCGCCCGTGCCACCGCTCTCGGACACCCGCGGATGAGGCGGGTCGTGCAGCATCATTTTCTTTCAGTGCAGTGACACGGAATAAATGTTACAAATTTCTACCACATATATCGAAGATGTTCACTTTTGGCCCAAAAATATAAAATCTCATATAACAATGGTACACATGTGATATATTGCTATGATTTGTCTCATTTTGCACTGGTGTTTGGTTAATACAGTCGAAGAGATTTGGTACACCTGCCAAAATTTGTGACATTTTCACTTGCTAAAGATATTGTGTTCGTTTTTGTGTTCTCAAGTTACAATCTTTGCCAAAAGAACTTACGTAAGAAGTTACAATGGTTAATTCTCTTCTTTATTGTGTTTTGTCAATCTAACGCAGTTGGCATGTCGTGTTTGTAAAATTGAGTGATTTTGCAACCACACCAATTCCAATGTACTTTGAAGTGCTAAAGCTGTTGGTTGTTCCTAGATCTGATAGTCCCTTAATTTTATAACCTCGTAAAGTGTCCATTGACCAAACTGCAAAACCGTTTTCATTTTACTCTTTGTGGCTTATCCCCACGAGAGCAGCAGATCGCAGGTTGGTTTCTGCCGCCTCACAGGAATGGGAAGGACTGGGCGAGTCCAAAGGTTTCTCGGGCGCAGTTGGAAGTATGCCACCAACCGGCCCCGCCACTGCTGTTTTCGACTTCACTTCAAACCCCGTAAGGGTTCATCGCCTTCTTGCTGAAATCCCCCCCCCCCTGATCACAATAACTTGGATGAGTTTGTTTCTCCGGTATCTGTGATAACCACTATCTTTCATCACCCTCATCAGTTCTGCCGCCAACCAGTATATTCTCCATTATAGTTCATAGTCACCAGATTGTAATGTTTCAGAGAATACACATTTATCATAATCAGCAGTATTCCCTATTGCTATCATCAATAGTCATATTCCAAGAAATTAACATATATTTTATTCAGTTCAATAATGCCTTATTTCCCGTTGCGGGGCTCAGGCCATCAGGCTAACTCTTCCATCTGACTACGCAAATGTTGCTGTGCTCTTTTCGCCATCTAGCAGCAAAAAAAGTATCATTCGATTACGAAATACGCGATTTCAATTAACTTAAAGACTTCTTTAGAGTTGAAAATATTTTACATGCAGTAAATCTACAACATGCGACAGCCGGATTTACTTCCCCTCCGAAGTAATGTAGTATACGACGGATTTTTTTCGCCCTTAAAACATCTACGACTCGGCGAACATGGCCGTAACAGTCTGATACGCGCACCATTACACACACACACGCGATCTGCCTATCCAGCCTCAATTTCTCGCCCAAGAAATACCTCCTTTCTCTGCTAGTTGGTGGTGAAAGGAGCGTAGCGAAATTTGGTGTGGTCAGATGGAAGAGCAGGCCTCATGGCCTGAGTCTCGCCACGTAAAATAAGACATTAATTCAATTCAATTTAATTCACCATCAGGCGTGTTTGACTGCATTCGTTCAAGGTGGTAACCTTGAGCGTTAGTATTGCAGGGAATGTCGCCGCTCCTTTGTCTTCGGGCATCCCCTCCACTGCCGTTTTCGCCTTGGCTGCGCACCGCGTCCCGTGGGGCGGCCACGACCCCGCGCCCACTCGCCGCGCCGCGCTTTCTCCGGCCCGTGTTCCTCGGAAGTTCCGCGGCCGCGGCCGCTGCGCTGGCGGCGCCGGTCCCCGGCGGTTCCCGGACTTCGCGGCGCACTGCACCTGCGTGCGACGTGCAACTGTTTCAGATGCAGCTGGCGTCGAGTTTCCTCACGGCATCGATGCTATCTCTACTGCCCGTGTTGGGACTTTTTCCCACGGCGTGGCAGTACTTACGCCCATTTGCCAGGTTTTGTAGGTACTCGGGTTACTTAAAAAGCTGCTGCACGAAACAATAGTTCGAATCTGATAATTCAAATTACATGAAATGATGTGGTAATATTTGCTTTTTAGACTAAAGCAATCTTAACGCGTATTTTCGAAGAATGAATTGTTATTTGCTCAAATGTCCTGTATGTATCACACAGCAAGTAACGCAAGATTTGGTACTTACAGAGTCAAAATATTTTTCATTATGATTGTAGAGTGTCTACACTACAGAAAATCTTTAATACGTATTTTTTTATATTTTAACATCTTACTAGAATAATTATGCTTGACCTGATATTCTAGGATTCCTAGATGTGTAATACACGAAAAAGAAAAACTTCTGGTGCAAATATTCTCTTGTAATTTCTCTTATATTCAACTACTGTTTATGCGTTGCTGAATACAACAAGAAATGGATCAAAAAGGCCCGTTTACATCAGAAATGTTAACATAGATCTTCTCCTAGATCTTATATTTTCATTGCAGAAATAAATAGTACAAATGTCGCATACGTGTCATGTTAGTAGGGTAATTGTAATGAACATAATTCATAGACAATATTACAAAAACGAACAGACGTTATTATAACACATACGTATGTTTTATGTGATATTAAATTGTAAGTCAGGAAATAGCATAGAGAATTACTTAGCAGACGTGTCTCAAGGATGTTCAGGATCATGTTTCGATGTTTTTGATATGGAATCCTGTAGTTTGATGACAATGGTCTCTCCTGTGCTTACTAAAAGCGTTCGCCCTAAACAGCCTTGTATTACGAGCTCTTTCCCTTACTACTGACAATAAACGAACTTGTTCTTGAACGGTGCGCTGCGAGTCTAGTGCTACCATTACATGTTGTGGGGAGAAGCAAGGCAAGTATCTTCCTCGTGGAGCTCCGGTCACTAGAGCGGAATTGAGGGGACCTACAGTAATGTCCGTATCACAACCGCCCACGCGTGTTTCCCTCTCTCGCTTTCTCCCTCGTTTCTCCTCCCATTTTTGTCACTCTTTGACAGCTTTCTCGTTCAACGCTTATTACTTTTTTTCTTTCTTTTGTCAAACTGTAAATTCTCTAATTCGATGGCTGACCTCCTATCACCACTGTGTCTGTCACTCTCTCCCTCTCTCTCCCTCTCTCTCCCTCTCTCTCCCTATCTCTCCCTCTCTCTCCCTCTCTCCCTCTCTCTCCCTCTCTCTCCCTCTCTCTCCCTATCTCTCCCTCTCTCTCCCTCTCTCTCCCTCTCTCCCTCTCTCCCTCTCTCTCCCTATCTCTCCCTCTCTCTCCCTATCTCTCCCTCTCTCTCCCTCTCTCTCCCTCTCTCCCTCTCTCCCTCTCTCTCCCTATCTCTCCCTCTCTCTCCCTCTCTCTCCCTCTCTCTCCCTCTCTCTCCCTCTCTCCCTCTCTCTCCCTCTCTCTCCCTCTCTCTCCCTCTCTCTCTCTCCCTCTCTCTCTCCCTCCCTCTCTCCCTCTCTCTCTCCCTCTCTCTCTCCCTCTCTCTCTCCCTCTCTCTCTCCCTCTCTCTCTCTCTCTCTCCCTCTCTCTCTTCCTCTTCCTCTCACACAGACACACATTTCCTTTTGTAAATCTTTGTCCTCTACCCACTTTCTTACCCTTCTGGTCTTCTCATATTCATTCACAACCCTTCTCGTCCGATTTTTTCTTTCGTTAAATTGTTCTTTGTCAATTAGCGGAATTCCTATTCACGCCAACCTTTGACCTGTTCTCGCATTTTCCTTTACACCTCCCGCTCTCCACCACTATTCAACATCCTTCTTTCCAGATATTTCCTTCCAATTTTCACCTTCCTTTATCAATTTACAACATCTCTGTCCCCCCCCCGCTCGTGCTCATCGCCTCTGCTTCCCTCGCGCGCGGCATCGTGCAGCCGGGGCGTCTGCGGTGGTCGAGTGCCGGGGCGCGAGGAGACGAGAGTGGGGGAGGAGGAGGAGGAGGAGAAGGAGAAGGCGTAAAATATCGGAGAAGGGCGCCGTTACGATTTAATTTCTGCTCCTCAGGCGCAGCGTTAGCGCACGGATAGCCATCTTCATTAACTTTTACACGGGCCGTGTAATTTTACAGCGGTTGTAGACGGCGCCGTCGCGCTCGTCTGCCCGCCCACGTCGCCTCGCCGGCTCACGCCGCCGCCGCCGCCCTCGACACCGCCTTCTTCCGTCTCGCCAGAATCCTTCCGTTGCTGCCGCCACCCTTCTCTTCGCCGGTGCTGGTTCTTTCTCTACCATCGCTTCCTCTCGTCACCGCCACAAACCCTCGACATCGACCGTTGTCACCAACCTTCGACACCGCTCTTTCGTCACTGTCCTCTCGTCAACATCCCCCTCACCCCCACTTCATTATCGCTCTCTCCGAACGCCCTAACTCCACAGCTCCTTCTTCACCGCTCCTGCCCCGTTGCCTCCACTTCTCCGCCCCTGCTTCGTCGCCCCTTCCTCACCGTCCCTATCTCACCACCCTTTCCTCTTCGGTCCTGCCTTACCGCCCCTTCTTGTCTCCTCCCCACCACTGTCGTTGGCTGCCATCGCCCCACTGACATAATTTTCCATTCTCACTACTTGTTGGTACACTCTGTCATTACCCTCACCCACCACTTCCATCAGTCCATTAGAGAGTGTTCGCCATTCTACTGTCTCCCTTTTCGACTCTGTCTCTATCAGCTAGCGTCCCTAAAACCCCCATCCCTGCCGATTTCCATTTCTATTGATATCCGTTCCTGTTATTTTTCATACTAGCTACTACCTGACACCTCCAAATCTATCGAGCTGCATCCCAACAGATATATTAATTAATTTTTATGAGTAGTAAATATATTAAACTGAACAAATTTATTAAGAAATAAGTTGAAATGGTTAAAATAGAGGAATGAGAATAATGTTCTTTAGCTATATGTATTTGAAACAGACCAAAAAGCATCTGAAATAAATAAAGTAATCGTTACCAACATGTTTATTTTAGGTTCTATGGCAGGATTTCTTCTTAGCGATTAATTACACTCTGCTCGGAGAGCAATGCGAGCTGATATACCTTTCCGACGTTCACAGGGGTGGGGTCGGTAGGGCGGCGCAACAAGTACTTACAGGAATTCTTCCCTAAGTAATTATTAGGAAATTTAACTACATAACTCTTCATCAAATTAAAAAATAATACACAGAACTCCCTTTTCAACACAAACTATCATGAATTATCTAGAAAATATAATCCTAAAAAATTACAAATCCAACAACAAAACCTTCATACCGTGTATAATGTTCGTGGTTTACCATTACGAAACAAAATTCTCACAAATACTATTGTACATGAACTGTATACTTCTATCATTACATCATACTCTAGACAAATCATACTTTATCATATTCTAGACAAATTTCTCTTAATTCAGAAGTAACATACATTATAGGTTTATTTGAATTCATACCTGAAGTTTTAATAAAAGTATATATATTCAAATATTAACGTTACAAGTTTCTTTATAGGTTCCATGTCACAAATCTGTTCTATTAATTCACTAAGTTGGACTTGAAATCTTAATAAAATTACAAGTATTCAACTTTTATTATTATAAGTCTGTCTAGATTTTTCTATTACTCAAATACGTTTTATTAATTCATTAAGTACACACTATATTTGAATGAAATTTCAAATATTCTAGCATTGATTCTATATATCTCCAAACTTATTTCATAATAACGCAGCAGAAGAGATTTATAGGAATTACTATTATGAAATTAACAAAATAGTTTTCTTTTCTGCATGCATTAATTCAGCTGAGCTCAATTACCGTTGCTATCACCCTATCAACCGTGTTTATTTTGAAGCTTCAAATATACGCAGTCTGTCGACCGTTATTCAATTTTCATAACAAAATCAGGGTTTATTTGCTTTCTTCTGGGTTACTGTAAAATCTTTTGGAGCACTCTTTCTTCGTACAGGAATGATGCCCGGTGCCAGCAAACAAGCGTAAAAGAAACTCTCCTGGCTTCAATAGAGATTCCACTAATGAAAAGGTTGATTTCTCAAGCTGTGTCTAACTCCGTGGTTTCGTTTCTGCCTCACTAAGATCGATCAGTGTAATACGTGCGACATCGATTATTTTCACTGGATGAATATTGCCTAGACTGCGCCAACATTCTTCTCCTGCGGTCAGTTCAAATACCATGTCAGTCTCAAACTTGCACCTTCAATTTCCTTTCGAAAATTAACGGTCACATTACATGTGATTATCATAAATAATTTAACTAAATTTGAAATTTGTCTCTTCTCTACTATCTTACTGTTTTGCGTTGTGTAAATATTGTGTTCAGACATGTATGTAGAAATGTACTTGGTCAGTACAGCCACAGCAGAGAAGGGCCATGCAATGGCATAGTAGTATGACAGTTACACATCCGGGAGAACTCCGGGAAACAGGTGACAACCTCCTTAACCACCTATATTGCATTCTTTACCTGCGAGAAGCTTTCACATTGTCAACTAGTTATGTGAACTGGGGCATGAGAGTTCAAAAAACAGTTTAATTTTGGTCCCATCCACGATTCCAAAGTAGGTTCGGGGGTGGAAATCTGGCTCGCAAACCACGGGCCTACGGGGGATGCACATATTATGCTTTATACAATGTATACGTTGGCTCTAAAACCATCGGTTAATAATACACTCTCATATTAAATTTTGTTATTAAAGTCTTGTATCCAAATTGCTTTTGGAGAAAATATTTACGAAAAAAATTATTACTGGGTGCATCTTTAACCTTCTACGAGCATTGTGAGTTAGATAATAACTTTTCCTTCCTAGATCTTACAAAAAATACAGCTTTAAAGCGATGAAAGGTCAAAACCCAGACGAAGTAAGACACTCCTATTCGCCCTCTGGCCCTCGCTCTTCCGTCCGACGGTGAATACGGGCGAGCCAAGATGAGATTTATTCCTCCTGCAGGAAGCTTTCGCGCTTTGAGTCAGCGGGCGCTCGCGAAGCGAGGTCCTGGGAGGCGCCCACAATCCTTGGAATACAAAATCGCCAGCCGCGGTTGATAGCATTCAACGAGGAGAGCGCGCTGGTCCAACGACGAAGCCAACAATTCTTCCTACGCGTCACCGCCTCGCCCTCGCCCTCGCCCTCGCCCTCGCCCTCGCCCACGCACACCTCACACACACACGGCGTCATCCGTGCCCCTGATCTCAACCTCATCCTCGCTGTCGCCGTCGTCTTCGCCCTCATCGACACCGTCGCCGCCACCGCTTCCGGCCCTTCTCTCACACTCACCTCCCTTCTTTCGCCTTCTCCCTTTCCCTCACCCTCGCCCTCACCCTCCTCGTTCTTGACATCGCCCTCTCCCACGTCCTCGCCCTCGTCCTCGCCCTCGCCCTCGCCCTCGCCCTCGCCCTCGCCCTCGCCCTCGCCCTCGCCCTCGCCCTCGCCCTCGCCCTCGCCCTCCCCTCGCCCTCGCTCTCGCCCTCGCCCTCGCCCTCGCCCTGGCCCTCGCCCTCGCCCTCGCCCTCGCTCTCGCCCTTGTCCTCGCTCTCCCCCTCGCCCTCGCCCTCGCCCTCGCCCTCGCCCTCGCCCTCGCCCTCGCCCTCGTCCTCGTCCTCGTCCTCTCCATCGACCTCGCCCAGTTGCCTTCGCCCTCCCCCTGGCCCTCGCCCTTGCTTCCGGCCCTTCTCTCACCCTCATCTCCCTTCTTTCGCCTTTTCCCTCGCTCTCGCCCCCGCACCCGCGCCTAACCTCTCCCCCTGCAGCCCTTACAACTCCCCGCCGCCCTCACTCTCCCCACACGCCCGCATCCTCTCACGCTCTCTCGCCCGCACCGCCGCGGCCCTCGCGCCTTCGCCCCTGCCGCACTCCTCGTCGCGCCCCGTCGCGCCCTCCCGCGGTTGTTTATTCCATCTCAGCTCTCTGAAGTCGGCCCCCGCCCCTCGCCCCCCGCTCCCCGCAGACCGCCAGGTAAAATCTTTCTAAACTTCGTAAAGGGAGAACGAGGGGCGGCGCCGGGGGGTGGGCGGGGCGGGGCAGCACGTGTTCTCTGTGGCCTTAATCCAGTCTCCGCGCCGCGCCCCGAAGCTGCTGCTGCTGCTGCTGCTGCTGGCTTTCTTTCTCCCCCGCGAGAGGCTGCGCGGAGCGGTGGCGGTGGCGGTGGCGGTGGCGGAGGCGGAGGCGGAGGCGGAGGCGGTGGCGGTGGCGGAGGCGGAGGCGGAGGCGGAGGCGGTGGCGGAGGCGGAGGCGGAGGCGGAGGCGGAGGTGGAGGCGGAGGCGGAGGCGGAGGCGGCGGCGGAGGCGGAGGCGGAGCGGAGGCGGAGGAGGAGGCGGAGGCGGAGGTGGAGGCGGAGGCGGAGGCGGAGGCGGAGGCGGAGGCGGAGGCGGAGGCGGCGGCGGCGGCGGAGGCGGAGGCGGAGGCGGTGGCGGAGGCGGAGGCGGTGGCGGTGGAGGAGGCGGAGGCGGAGGCGGAGGCGGAGGCGGAGGCGGAGGAGGAGGCGGAGGCGGTGGCGGTGGCGGAGGCGGAGGCGGAGGCGGAGGCGGAGGCGGAGGCGGAGGCGGAGGCGGAGGCGGAGGCGGAGGCGGAGGCGGAGGCGGAGGCGGCGGCGGCGGCGGCGGCGGCGGCGGCGGCGGCGCGGAAGACACGCGTTGGTTGTTGCAAAGCCGAGACCGCTGAAGCGAAGAACCGAATAAGACGAGCATGTTCCAGGGCGCTGTGGAGGCAAGTGGATATAGCAAAAGATGCGAAAAGAAGTGCCAGTGGCTGGGAAGAAAGGTCAAGATGAAGGTATTTTTGGGTGAGAGGAATGAAGTTGGGGATATCAAAACGGTAATGTGGGGATAATGGAAAATTGTGGTTGTAACGCGGTCTGTAATCAGATGAGGAGAACAGGAGATGAATGGCTGGTTCTAGTAATCAGTCTTAAGCCATGGAATAAAGACGACTTCAAGAAACCAGTGTTAAATAATATAATATATACGCGAACTGCGAAGTTAAAAAATATTATCAATGGTTCTTCGAAAGTCATCATGAAGTAGCTAATACTAAGGTGCGAGCGGTAACATTTGTCTAAATGGCCAGATTGAGTTTGTCGTTGAAAGGTTCATGGGGTTAAACACAGTGCAGAAGATTCCAAGGAGATGATATTGTTGGTGACAGCGATGTTTAAGGCGTCCATAGAGGGAAGAGCGTTGGTGCAGATTGTGATGGAGGCAGCGATAACAATAGAAGTGGATGAATTGCACAGGATTCAGTGACTGAGATGTACATGCATCAAATATTTGCAGTCAGTCATGGAGATATTTTTTAGTACGTTTGAGAAGCCCGCGGAAGCAGAAATAGCAGTAAAAGGGGTAATTGAGATTAATAGGTAAAAGGTAATGATAGTCGAGGGATCCTCGGTCCCAGGGGAGACAGATAACGGGTGAAGAGTAGCGCTGGAGACGGATGCTGTGGAGGGTGCTAGTAGTTGTGTAGGTGTGGAGAGCGTCCGCTTTGGTGGAGACTGAGGCAGGCGAAGTGGGGGGGAGCGAAACGCATTGCCTCGCCGCTGCAGCCTCTTCGCGCACGAATATTTCATTTCGCGAGGCCAGGTGAGGAGCTCTCTGTAGAGGCGCCTTGGCTGACTCCGGCGCGGGGTGGAACGGGGAGGCGTCAAGCGACAGCGGGAGAGGCGGGGCAGTGGCGGGGGCGTGAGGGACATAGTACGGGGGGTCGGCTTAGGGTAGGTGGGTGGAGCGAGCGGGACAGTAACGGGGCAGGGGACGGACAGGCGGAGCGGGGTTACGCAAAGCGGCGCGGGGCGGTGGCGCTGGGCGGGGCGAAGAAGGGTGAGGCGGAGGAATTGGGACGGGCGGTGGAATCGGAGGGGGCGGCGTGGGGCATGGCCATAACGTGGCAAGGGATGGGTAGGCGGCGCGGGGTGGCTAGTTGTGGCGGTGGGGCAGGGAGCGGCGGAGCGAGGCGGCTCGGGGCAGGAAAGGTGGGTGGGCGTGGAGGGGGCGGAGGGGAGCGGAGCGGAGCGGGGCGGAGCGGGGTGGAGCGGGGCGGAGCGGGGTGGAGCGGGGTGGAGCGGGGCGGAGTGGGGCGGAGCGAGGCGGAGCGGGGAGGAACTGGGCGGGGCGTGAAGGGTGGTGGCGGAGCGGGGCGGGGCGGGAAGGGTGGGGTGGGGTGGGGTGGTAACCTGTCAGAGGATTGGCTGGCGGCGCGGGATGGTTCGGTGTGGAGGAGGGGTTGGTGCGGGTGGGGCGGGCGGGGCGGGGGGAGAGGGGCGGGATGGGGCGGGGCGGTGTCTGCATACGAGGGCGTTTGCATGCTTTGGCGCACGCGTGCGCTGCATGCGTTGGTGCGGAGAAGTAAAAAACTTTCTCTCAGGGCTGCTCTCGGAAGCAAATTGGAGGGCCGTGGAAGTTGTGAAAAGACTTGACACATTGCCTTGGTTGAAAATAAACTCAACACGGGTATATAATCTCTATTTCACATTATAATATCTTCAATTACATTATTGCAAGTATTCTGCATCCTTAGTCGAAGATATTTAAAATAATAATAGTCTTACATCCAAAACATAAAAGATTTGATGAACAGAGGAGAGGAACAGTTAAACAATTGTTAAGGAACAAACCTTCTAAAAAATCATTATAATTTTATTATGTATTACTTAGCATACTGAGGGATATGCTTGAATCTTGAAATATTACAGATTCCAAAACCGAAACCAAGTAATGCAGATTCATGCGGATGCAACTCTCATCTCTTGAGATGTTAGGATCATTTCTCATAAGAGTTATATATTGATATCTACTTTTGTTTTGGTGACAATAATTATTAGTTGCACAAAGCAATTTAACCCACTTTGCTATAGATTACTACAATCATTATATTTTAATTATTTTCTGAAGCCATTTTCAAAGTTTCCACAAACTTATTAATTGAGTGAACAATATGAACTATAAAACTTAGATTTACAATTGTCATTGCTTGAATGACAATTGAGAGAAAATAAGTTTATGTATTTTCATTGTAATTCATTTTTAATTGTAAGATCTAATCAACGTTTCTCATATTTCTAAACGCAAACAATATTTACATCCTCTAAATTACCGTCTCACATTTCTTTTCTAATAAATTTTCTTCATAGTTCGTGTTGGTTTGTAAGTCGAGATAGCAGGTTATTAAGATTTATAGATCACAAAAACTCGGCAGTAAAACCAGAGGACGGCGGAGGGCTAAATACAACTTCTCCGGCGCATTAGGGACGTGGGGAGGACCGCGCCAGGGAGGTTCGCTCCCCTCCCACCCCTCCCCTCCCCTCTCCCTCCCCCCCACCCCCTCCCAACCACTTCGCTCCACGCCACGCCGCGCCGCGCCGCGTCGCGTGCACTATGTGGTTGCACGCGTCGCTCGTAGTTCGCCTAGCGGCCGGTGAGAGCGGGAGCGCTGCCTACGCCTCCTAGCCCGAGGGGAGTCCCGTTGCAGCGCTGTCGGCGGATAGTGCACGAAACCCCGGGGAACTCCCGTTGAGCAAATACCCTGCAAGTCCTCGGTAGACTGTTTCACCTTGCTAGGTGCTTAGCTGGAATTACGTGCGTTTACTGCAGCGGCGGAATTTCTGTTATTTGTTCTCTCCGCTCATGAGTTAGTGGCGCGTGCTTTCCGTCGTGCGCCGGTCGTCAACCTTGGTGCTACATAAATAGGGGAAGAGAGATTCGGAGAATTTTTAGAAAGAAAAATATTTTGTAAGGCATTGACCGCATTCTTTCAGTAAATACCCTATCATTTGGTACATTTTACCAGAAGAAAACAAATTATTGTCAGCATTATTTCATCACCATTATTTGTGTATTACACATGTTATTCATTTCTCCATTATCAAACCGCATATAAAATACGAAAAAGTGCTACGTAATTATTAATATACCGTAATGATATGTGAATTAGTCTAGTATAACAACGCAAATTATTAATTACTTTTGTAGTTTTGTACAATAACTATCGTATTCAGTGATTACATTTACAACTTTTTTTATAATTCCTGTGTATTTTATCGTAATTGTTTTCGTCTGTAATACGCCAAAGATTGTATAACACTCGAGATACCCAGTGTTCTCCTATCGTATGAATTTAATTGCAGGCGCTTCACGCCATGCATGCACTTTGTGAAACAGCTTTCTTTACTTAGCTGCAAGTTCTTTTGCACGCAAACATGTTGCAGTTCGTGCCATCTTGGTAGAAAAGATTTCAAGTCCGTTATTACATCCATGTTAGACCTAACGTGCAACATTCTAGAAAATAAATATCAAGCAAGACATTCACTTACTACCTTTATGTTCTCATTTCAAAGAACCTCCCCATCTGTAAAGTCAAGAGGGTTTTTATTGACAGCATAAACAGGGGTCTAACATCCAAGGAAGTATTTGGGTGGTCTTTAGTGAAGAAACACTTCAAGGAACTTTCCGCCGTAGATCAAGATTTTGAAGGACGTAAATCAGAACATACGAACAACGCCTTGAACTACGAAATGGATCCGGAGGCGAGCACAGCGCGCCAACTATGCAAAGTTTTCGGATAGCTCAACGCTTCTCGTAATTTGGGTTGGTAACGATCGGCATAAACTCCCTATTGAAATCACCCATTCGTAATCCGACGGGGCGGGTGCAGGTGGGAGACAGTTTTGCGACAAGCGGCTGCGACGTTATCCCTTCTCTACGAGCCGAAATTTCCGCAACGAGCGTGTTTATGAGAACGTATCCGGCGGGCGTCGCGAGAAGGAATGCTGGGGCGTGCGTCGAGGGGAAGTCTCAGCCCTTGCCTCACGCTCCCTCCCGACGTCACGCCCGCGTCACCCCATCGCCCCCGCACTCTTCACGCGTCGCTCACGCGCCTCCGCGGTCGCAGGACCTCACGCCACGCCCACCTGCCCGCGTTTGCCTGCCACCTGCCTAACCCGACCCCTCTTACCCGAGCGCAGCCTCTTTACCCTCCTCCCACCCTCACCTCACTCTCCGCCGCCGCGGGGCAATCCAGCCCTCATGTAAATTTCATCGCCTCCAGGCCGCCGCGCCAGGCGTGAAATCTTAAGTGTCCAACTTCCTGTAACGATGCGTGCTCGGGGCGAAAGGAGCGCGGGTCACGATTGGGCCGGAGAATTAGAGTACTAATAAGTTCCAGGGAGGTTACACCGCGGCGGTGGTCCCGCTTCGGACGAGCGCGGGAGAGTAGACGGCGGCGGCCGGCGCCCGCCGCGGCGTGGGCGGCGGGGGCGAGGCGGGACGAGGGCGGCGGAGGTGGGCGCCGGGAGGTCTTCCGGAAGGAGCAATAACTCCAGACGCCCGGCGCCGTATACCGCGAGGGAGCGGCGCGGCGGAGGCGAGAGGGGGCGGGGTCGTAAAGAGGGGGCGGGGTCGCGTCGTTGGCGCCCTTCCATCACGCGCACCTGTCAGGCGCGCACGCAACTTCTGGCGGGGGCGCGCGTTAAAAGTACTGGTGTAGTGGCACCGCGGACGGGTGGCTGGGGACACCATTCCCACCCGTATTGGATGAAGCGGAGATGTGCTTGCTGGGCTACGGCAAGAACGTTCGCGTTGCGATGGACGTACTTGGGTGACCAGCAGCGCAGATGGATGAGCGCTACATTTCCGACTTTGTTAACACGCTTCAAATCCCGACCATTTCATGTAAAATACGAGGTGAATAAGGCGAAATTGCAGCCGGTTTTCTAAGAATTCTCCTGGTCCAACTGATTTTTTTCGTGCTATTATTCGATCATTATCCTTACAGTACCGTCATCACGATTGTCTCACCAGACCACTAACTCATTCGCTGTACTAGAGAAGATTTCACTCGCTCAGATATAGAACGAAGTTGAGAATTCCAGTTCTTCTCCACTTCTATGTACTTAATAGCTCGAATGAGTGTTAGAAATTAGTCTTTAGTTGTCTTACCCCAATGAGCGTACGGAGTACATTTCTGATCTATACCAGTGAACATTTCATACATTTCTGACTCTAATACGAGTCAGATAATTCTAGAATTATTCTCATTTTCGACTATATATATTTTTTTCAATAAACTTCTATCTTAGATAGAAACTTTCAATTGAAAGTTTATTTTTATAGATATCCTGTCAATAATAATTTAAATATCTACTAAATTTCTATGAAGTCTAAACTGATAGAAAATGATAAATAAACAGTAGGCTTGATAATTTAATCAGTAATTTATACATCAGGGACATTTGTCGGATATTTTACTGGAAAGATAAAATTGTAATTACACACTCAAATTTTTATAATGTTTTTATTAAGAAATAACAGTTAAATCAAATACAATAAACTGAACAATACCAATTATTACCGAAACGAATGACAATACAATAATTTTCCTACGCCCCACTCATTAAATTTAACGATTTCCAATTAAAAAGTTCATCACAATTTAATATCCTTTTTGTAAGTACGTTATCTTTAAATTCGTCAAAGTACGTGGAATGCAATTGTTAATTGACCTCCATGAAGAATTTACTACTCGCTGTGCACAGTACTTTGGCCTGATTTACCTAACAGGTATCAACCGTTAACTTGCAATTTTAACTCCAAGTCCTCTTCCAAAATCCCAGGTATTGCAGACAACTAGATTCCTACGTATTTTTGGTAAGTTCACACAATCTTTCAAAATGACCATAGTTCATTTTCACTTGTATCAAGCCTCCAAATCTCCTAATACTTAAAGTTTCCTAGTCTCCAACGTCTCGTTGTTCTCGCTTCTCGTAACACAAATCGTCTATCTTTATCTGTAATACGAATTCACAATAAAGTCAATAAATTAAGTTGTTACCAAGTAGGGGATAGTAATGTACTTTCCGTAAACACAACTACTTATTCGTGAAGTTTATTAATTCGATATTCAGTACTTGTAATCACTGATTGAGACACTTAAAAATTTCTTCAAGTTTAATATTATTTCACATTTTTTTCACACTATCGCCAAATTGACCAACAACACAACAAATCTACACACTTTCGGTCATTTATTGATTCTACATGAGACGACCACAGTACACCTAACCTTGATTACTCTTTAGGTCCTTCTTATGTTAGCCATTTTCTTTCAGAACGTATTATTGTGACATCATTTGTTCTACAATTGTGCCAATGCTACAGATTACAAAATTTTCAAATCTATGTTTTTGCATTAATTTATTTATAACTAACTAATCTACTTGTAAGTAACACTGTATGTATTCTCAACTAGCTCTTCCCTGTTTTTTATATTTTCTCACTATTTTTCACAACAGGAATGTGTTTACCGTGAGAAAATAATTCCTTAAACACATCTTTGTACTAATCGATATTTTTATATAAACGTACGCTCAATCAACTCTACTTATAGCTACTTATTCACCTGCTACTATGATTTCCTTTAATGACATATTACAATCTTTGATATACTTGTATACTTTCAGCTTTTTACAAGTCGCAAAGGCACAGTAAAGGTAAAAATGTATCTGCTACAGGAAACTAAAACTAAATCCCAGTAAATGCCAAACTAAAATATAAACCTTCAAAGGCCTAACATTTATCGTAATTTACAAATTATCCCCAATGTATGAACTAATGGACCGATTAAATATTTAGGAGTTTGTTGAAAAATTAACGATGAAACCTCCATTTTGCAGCTGATAAATCGGGCGTATTGTAATACTATAAAATAATGCATCTTCGTAAGTAGAACCTCGCAATTAAAAATTTAATTTAATTTGTGTTTTGTATTTCTGTAATTTGTATAACCTTTAACGTGCCCGTCCAACAAGAAGTATTGTTGCAGCTTCATGAAAAGGGAAATTACAGGTGGTACAAAATAAATGTCTCAGGGCGGCACTTTAAGCCTCTTTGTTTGTACCAAACAGAAAAATAAAAAGATAATTATGTTATCTAATTAAATTTTTGATTCTATTTTTAATGACTCTCCTTCATTTAATTTATTTTAATTCGACAATTTAACTTCCAGCCGTAGTTTTGTACTCACTAATAGATTTAAATATGTTCTAAAAATATATTCCGCCTACACTTTGAAATAAATTGGAAGTGTTTGAGAAGTGCAGAATAAGAAAGTTAATTATTTATCAAATTTAATTGTGATTAAATCACTATACAGTATTTCAGTAAAACTCTTTAGTGTGCGGATGTTCAGATGTGCTGATGTGTTTTGTTACCATTTCGTCATTGGCATCGATATCACTTCTCTTGCACCAATCGAGACGTATGAGGTGTCACTCGACGAGTTTCGGTCTCTTGATGGGGAACTAGTCATTTCTTTTCAAATCCCGCTAGAATATTTAAAGAAATTTCCAAAAACGTGTTTTTTTCGTTTTTTGGCGCTGCGATCGTAGTGAATAAGGAATTAAAACAACGCCTCCTAAATCGATCTATGTAGGTGGCGTTGATTAAATACTAGAATACAAAGGCATTTTTGGTTATTGCGCCATCACTTTCTTTCAAGAAGTTGGCAACACTGATGTTGACAGCTTTAAGTGAACAATTGAATTACGAAGTAAATCGCGTTTCAGTTTGATTTCAATTTACAGTCGAATTATTACCGTATTTTTTAAAATAAATTTGCGAATACCTACGAATATTAGTGCCTCAAAACGTATTAAACTTAAAGAATTTCAAGTAAATATGGAGAAAACAAAACTTTGAGTAATGCTAGACAATGATTAAACGTTATATTCGACTACTCAATTTAACGTTTTTACATAAGGGTCCAAATACCTATTTTCAAATTAATGTGATCCACAACTTATTCTTATTCAAATTAACTAACTTAATTTATCAGAACCTGCAAGTATTTGCTTCGGCGATAGAGGTAACAAACATTGGGTATTAGGAACTTTTGAACGGAAGTACAACATCATCAGATACTACGATTCATTGGTGAGTCCAAAGACAGATACTGAAAAAAAACATATTTCAACAAAGATGGTCATGAAAGAAATGAAGTATGACAGACATTTTCAACACATGAAACTATTTTTAAAATGGTTTACAGCGTCGGCGACGCCACATTTTACTAGTTTAATATTTAATTACAAAAAAAAGGTGAGTAATCAGACGGTTGTAGTAACTATATCTAAAAATTGAGTTATGACCATAGTACTCAAGTCGAAGGTTTAATGGGCGAATGAGAAACTAATGAATTAACAAACCAAAAATATTATAAAACATTGTATGAAATGTTGTCTTTCAAGAATCACAAATCAGGACAATAACCATGAAAAGTAAACCAATTACATTACTGCTAATTTTATTTTCAAAATCATCTTACTGATATTTTTCAGAAGGAGGCACAACGTCTATTTTTAAGGTAGTCTAATTAGTTCATTAATATGAATAATTAAAAAATCAATTAATCAATTCTGTTCATTTCACTCGCAAAACCATCGAAGCTACTTGCTATTAAATTATTTTTTTCTAATTTGACAATATATTCAATTAATGCTAATTAAGTTTTTATAATGAACTTCACCAAAATTACGAAAGCACAAATTCTATTATATGATACCAATGACAAAATCTAGCCATAACTAAACGATCAAACATGTTTTTAACTTTTTGTAATTATTTGCAGTCATATTAAAATAGCACTGATAAATGAACAATTTAATATTAATATCACTCAGAATCTTGCATCAGCAATCTGCATGCAAATGATCTAAGTCAATATCACACACACGCCATTATCTCCGCGATCCTGAACAAACTCGTTTCTTTTCTTGCTTCTTTTATCACAATCCTACATATGCTGCTCACTGTTATCTCCGCCACCCATCTTGCATCAGCACGCAGGCATACACAATTTAGCTCTGCGACCGTCCTCCTTCCCTGCTGCTCATCCCTCTTTCCTAGCCACCTTTCTCCACTGGATCGGCCCTGTTATTGACCACTACCCTTTTACACAACTACTGTTCAGCTTAAATTCCCATATCCCGTTCCCCATCGCGTTCTATGCGCTTTTTCCGCCTGTTTCGGGCAACCCGTCCTCACGCCCACCCTGGGCAAACGCGTTCTCGCCCCTCGCCGCCCGCCCCCCGCCCTTTGCAGCGCGTCGTCGCGCGCTTCTAATAAAAGTTAGGTAAATCCAATTAAGCCCTCGCTTTGTAAACTGTGAGGCGTTCGATACGGCCGTGGCGGCTTAAAAAGTTAATTACATCGCGCAGAAATCGATAGCGGTCGCCTTAAAGGCGTCGCCACCTATCGGCTCTGCATCGCCCTCTCGTCCTCACTCTGCCGTTGTCCCACACTCGCCCTAGCCCTCGCCCTCACCCTTGTCCTCGTCCACTCCCCGTTCTTGCACAGGGTCCCTGCAGTTTCCCCGCCCTCGCTTCTCCCTTTCATCGCCTCTCCCCGCTCTTCTCCGCCCTTTCCCCGTCCTCGTCCCACCCTCGTCCCTCCCGCTTCCCACCCTCGTCCCACCCTCGTCCCACCCTCGTCCCACCCTCGTCTCACCCTCGTCCCACCCTCGTCCCTCCCGCTTCCCACCCTCGTCCCACCCTCGTCCCACCCTCGTCCCACCCTCGTCCCACCCTCGTCCCACCCTCGTCCCACCCTCGTCCCACCCTCGTCCCACCCTCGTCCCACCCTCGTCCCACCCTCGTCCCACCCTCGTCCCTCCCACATCCCACCCTCGTCCCTCCCTCTCCCCTCCCTCGACCCACCCTCTCCCCACTCTTGTCCCACCCCGCGTCCCACCCACGTCCTACCCTCGTCCCACCCTCGTCCCACCCTCGTCCCACCCACGTCCCACCCTCGTCCCACCCTCGTCCCTCCCTCGTCCCACCCTCGTCCCACCCTCGTCCCACCCTCGTCCCACCCTCGTCCCACCCTCGTCCCACCCTCGTCCCACCCTCGTCCAACCCTCGTCCCACCCTCGTCCGCATCCTCGCACTCGCCGTCCTCACCCCCCTACCGACCGCCATTGCGCCGTCCTCATCCTGTCCTCTCGGAGCGCGCCATAGCGCCCTTTGAAGCTGCCGCTCCGATCCTATCCACTCTGTTTCATTTGCTCTGAAAGAGAGATTGATAAAAAAAACTGCTTCTTTTACACCTGTTGCGAAAGTTATTGCACATTCTGCTTTAATGTTATTATTTTTATAATTTAATTTGGGATCCAAAATCTGTACTTTATCAAAACTCGTACCTTACCAAATTTACTAATATGTTCAAGGTTTAAATTTTGAAATAAATTTACAATATTAACCTTTACTGGAGCGCCTCAATTTTGATGTCGTGTAACAACAAAATTTGATCAAAATCGGTGGAATCGTTTTTTTGAAAATTTTGAAAATGTCCTTGAGGATTCGCGTAAAGTACCCCCCAATTTTAAAATATCGGTTTCAAATTCAAGGAGTTGGGACATCACCCAAATCGATTGAGAAATATTAATTTTGGAAAAAATCGGCTGAAGTTTTTAACCGCTGGCACTGTTCGCAGATGGACAGACACACAGATGTTTTGTCGTTATTCGATTTTTCGGTATCAAGGACATGAATTCTCACTACGGTTTTTTCGGTATCAAACATGAATTCTGGCTACACCACGTGTTAAAGGATTTCCCCCCTAAATTTAGCAACTGAATGTATCCACTTTTCCGTTACCAGGATCTTGTAATAAGAGTTTTTCTGACGAAAATTCGTCCTTTTTTCCGCGCAGTGTTACGTACTTTTCCCACTTCTCCGTTGCGAGAAAGTTAACAGAACGCCATTACGAAAATGAATCAGTACGTCCACTTTGTGTTAATTACGTACACATTCAGTGGTTTCCCTGAGTTTAAACTACTGAATGCTTACACCGCTTTCTTGGAACTCGTTCCATATTGATTAGCTATACTTTTTGCAAGCAATTGCGCCAGCAATTCCACGAGGACACTTGTGTCTCCTTTGGGCTTCCATTTTATACTTTTCATTACCAATTCACTTATTTATTCAGTTATCATACTCACTGCTAACGTTTCCCTCACGTGATTTGGACTCAAGGAGTCATATTTCAGGATATGACACCGTTATTCTCTTGGAAACAGTTGTTTATTTTACAGTATTTCAGCCGAAGGAGAATCCTTTCAAACGTGATGTGCAGACTAGTCCTACATTTTACAAAAAATAATTAAAGATAAATAAATTTAATAAGTAAATTAACCAACAAAGGAGAAAATAACGAAATATCAATTACACTGAATATTTCGTTTCACTGGCATAAATTATTCATCTTGCAACTTGTAAATAATATTTGTAACTTGTAAATAACATTTGATAACACATTTTGTGACGCACATGCTAACATCAGTAATGAGCTACTATTTTTTAAAATAAATCGCTGTTAATTAAATACTGTTGCGAGCGAAGTCCACATAACTTACGATGGCGATATGTCGCATATGTTCTACGCTTTAAGAGAAATAATAGTTTATTTAATTAATTTGTCATACTTTTAAACGCCCAAGTTCTAAATTCTGTGAATTAAAATAAAAAATGACCTAGCTGTGTTTGCACCGAAGCCCTTGCTTGTTGATGCAGCGTCTTCAAAGAGTGCTTATCCTCTTGCCTCCCTGAAGAGAAGCGGCATTGAATGTGTTCGACGGGAAGCCTATCCTATTCTTGCTTAGCCTTTGAGTAGCCTAGACGTAGTACAGAACGTTCCGCGAATAACAGTGCATTTAAATGTTTTGGGTGTGATTACTCATCTAAGAAAAACATTTTGATCGTCATATAGTTTCAAATACGATTACAGATAGTGTGTCTGGTGAAACGAATTATCTTGCATTTTGTTCGATGTTTTCGAAGGCGAGAACGAGTATACCTATCTCCTCCCCTTACACCCCCAAAATCCATTATGCAGAATGGTCCGCAATTAATGATTTATTTAATTATTTAAGAAGCAACTATTCATCTAGAATGGAAACATCCTAGAGATATTTTGTCCGCCATCTAGTAACAAATCCGGTGGTAGAAGGGGTGTAATGGCGAAACGAACCCTCCTGCATATTATTTTGTCAAATGTATTTCCGCTTTTCAGTATAACTAATTCCCCAACCTGTTCAACGATTCCCTCCTCTTTCTCTCGCATCTAAAGCCTACCTTCTTCTAGTTTTGACGTAATATAGGATGTTACGCAATTAATTATTTATTTCAATTGTTTAGAAGCTACGAGTATAACTCATTTAGGAGAGAAAGTAACGAAAGAGTATTTAGTTAACCATCTAACTACAAATCATAGAGTTTGTGCAGGCGAAACAAATATTTCTGTACGTTTATTTCTTATTGAATATCTTCCCCCTCCCATTACATCTGTCCGGCCTCCTAAACTATCCCCTCCACCCCTCCCACACACAAACCTAACCGCAAGAGCAGCAGCCGTTTCCACTCCCCTCGACCGCTGCGAGCGCCCCTCGCGGCCACCCTCCCCAACTCCCCTTCCTGCCCCCTCCCCCTCCCCCTTCCCCTCAAAACCAGTGGACCTCCACTGTCGTTCCTCCCTGTGAGTTGCTACTCTGAAACTGTCGCTAGAATATTCTGTAAAACTAACTGAGGCCTGTTGTATTCTCAGAAGTTGTGATACACAGTGTTTAAAATTTTCGATTTAGTGAACACATTGAAAACGAATAGTATGTCTCGAGAAACACATTCCAATAGCCATAAACATTCAAACTGCTGTTCGTTGATGGCATCTATACATTTTTATTCTCATTAAAGTCACTTACTGTATTAATAAAGTTTTTTTTCAAAAGACGCTCCTTATGTACTTTCGTGTTGACATACTATCAGCGACCGGGTGTTCCCTCAGATATATATGTGTAGTAATATTTGTCCTCGCAGATATACTCATTTCATGATATTTTATGAAAGGTTTTGTTTTGTGTGTATGTGTGGAGACTTTCCTCTCGAACAGACTTACTCTCAAGGCCAGAATACACAACTAAGGTGAACGTTAATGAAAGAATGTTATAGCAAGTGAAAACATATTGTTAGATATTAGGCAAGATACAAAACTCCGAAATTTCAATGGCGTAATATACAGAAAATAATATGGATGCGGTTGTTTCATTTTGGCTTGTTGGAATTTAAAGAATATAATTGTCCGCTACATATTAAAATGTTAAATTGTTCCTTTACATCATATAATTGACACTCTCGTAAATATTTTATTTTGCCAAATATTTTATATCCATTACCCGTAGCGTAAACACCTTCAACAAGTACATGTGCAGCTGAGCTGCTCGCAACACCTGACCTCAGGCCTCCAGTTCCCTTAATTCAGCATTCGCCCTCACAGATCTGGAGCAAAATAAGTGACATTTTTATCTACGAATACTTCCTAAACTATCACCTCCCCAACAACCGCCGTCACCATAGCCACCTCCATAGCCACCGCTACCACCACAGCCATCACCTCCACAGCCATCACCGCCACCACCATCACCGCCACAGCCGTCCTAGCCACCTAGCCGTCCACCCACCGCCCCTCATTGCTGGCATCGAAACAGCGGTTTCACAGAATTTGGCACCGCCATCCAGCGCCTCCACCGCAATCACGGCCTCAATTGGGGCCTCTGCCCCCTCCGTCGAGGGGGGGCGCCTCAGGGCGCCGCACGGGGCACGTGACCGGCTCGCGGGGGCGACGAGGGCGACGAGGGCGGCGGAGGTGGCGGCGCGCACGCGGCGCTCTTTGATGGACGACAGGTTGCCGTGCACCTCCCCCTAACGACTTCCTCTCTTTTATGCCCCTCCGGGATACACTTTTATATATATTTTATCGCGACGGATACCCCATCCTCCTTCCCTTTCTTTCCTCTACCTTTCCTTTCTCCCTTTCTTTTTAGCTTTCTTTGGAAACGCCTCAATTGAACCCAGAGCGGACACGCGGCCGCGACGCTACAAAGCACGAAATGCGCCTGCGCTCACATAAGCGAAGACCGCGGAGAAGAAACTTTTATATTACCCCCAGCAACGAAACGAGATGAATGTAACATGTGTTTAGAAAAGAAGAGAAAAAGTTGATGAAGCTACGAAGCAGGAATAAGTAAAAAAAAGGCATCTTTTGAAGTGCTGTGCATTCTTGTGCGTGCCTTTTGTTGCCTCCTTCGTCCCACCTCCGCCGCACGCGCGCGCGCCTGCGTTCCTTTCGCCGACTTGTGATTCATAAGTTTTGATGAATGTTTGAAATGCAGATGCTGGGGGTGAAGGGGGGACTTCCGTGCTAAGCTCCTGAGCACCGGTCCCCCTGCGCGCCCCGTGCCCCGTACCCCGCTCGCCCCCCGGCGCGCGTCGACGCGGGCGGGAGATAAATAGGCGAAATAAAGCGGCGCAGGTTGGAGCCGTTCGTCACCCTCCGTGGAGGGCCCCGCCACACACTGGGCCCAAAAATGCGCCTCGCGCTAAAAAATAAATATACAAGTAAATAAGAGGGCAAGTAAGCATGCAAAACGTACAAATCTACAAGTATTAAAAAAATATTCAAATAAAGTAGACAAGAGTGTACTGTATATGTATAATTATGTAAAATAGAGTGAGTATGTGTGTGTGTGTGTGTGTGTGTGTGTGTGTATGATTCAACCTCATTTTTGCACTATGGAGTAACTTCAACCAAACTTACGTTGAAAAATAGTTAGAACAAAAAATCTCTAGAGGACAAAATACAGCTTGGGAATCTCTCCCATGTCCTGCATTCTAAGTGTAAAAGAGAAATACGGCTGTCAGTGACAATCGCACATGCCTCGTTAAAGCAAAGTTAGTATTTTTCATAGGGAAATTTTATGTAAAACGAACAATAGACGAGTTGTTGTTGTAGACGCATTATCCATGTTTTGTTTTGCATATTGCCGCTCTGGGTAACGTGAAGGCAGAAACCAGACGGAGTGGAATAGTTCCGCACATCCCACGTAACGCAGTTGTAACAAATGCCTCTGGCATTGTTGGCACTTCATATCGCTTACTTAACATCATCTTCACCATCCCATATTTCATTCATACACATATCAACTTGTATTATATCTGGGCTGCCAATTATTCATTCATCGCGAAGAGTGACGGTACTACGTGAGCGATGAGATGAGAGAAGAAAAATCGACCGAAACGGCTGGTTATGAAATATAATGCAGAATATAATGATGTTATCGGTAGTGTCGCGACTTGTGGATGGCAGCCGAGATGAAGATCGCTCAAGACTTAAGGAGAAAAACGGTCTTCAAAATCTAATTACTCATTTTTATATTTTAGACGGCGATTGAATATGTACTTATGATGTGTGACATATTGATGTCATTTCGACCCACTGTTCACCTTATGAGTCACCGTGTTGATTATTTCCGCTAAATCCACCTGGTTGAGTAGTTACTAAAACGGCCACCTGTGATCATTTCCAACGTGTATTTTAATCACTACAATTGGTACTTTTTCTACTCTTTTTTTAGGACATCATACGGACTTCATTTACAAAGATAAAATTTGTCATCGTTTAATTTTATTTCTTTGCAAGAATGTTGCTATTAGTCTTATCTTAACCACGTATTAAAGGTCGATTTGTTGTATTGCAAACAATTTCATAGCTTTAACTTCCATCCTGATGGTCTTGATTATCATTTCTTAACCAGAGGCAACGCAAGTTGGATTTTCCCAGTGGCAACGCAAGTTGACTTCTTGTGAATTCTCTCTTGCTACATCTGGAAGTGTTTTGTTGACCAGTGCTTTGTTGACAGTGTTTTGTTGTCCAGTGCTTTGCTGATCAGTGCTTTGCTGACAAGTGTTTTGTTGACCAGGGCTTTGTTGACCAGTGATTTGTTGACCAGGGTTTTGTTGACCAGTGTTTTGTTGACCAGGGATTTGTCGACCAGTGCTTTGTTGACCAGTGCTTTGTTGACCAGTGCTATGTTGACCAGAGTTTTGTTGACCAGAGATTTTTCGACCAGAAATTTGTCGACCAGTGATTTGTGGACCAGTGCTATGTTGACCAGAGTTTTGTTGACCAGAGATTTGTCGACCAGAAATTTGTCGATCAGTGATTTGTTGACCAGTGCTATGTTGACCAGAGTTTTTTTTGACCAGAGATTTGTCGACCAGACATTTGTCGACCAGTGATTTGTTGACCAGTGTTTTGTCAACCGGTGCTTTGTCAACCAGTACTTTGCCAAACAGTGCTTTATTGACCAGTGCTTTGTTGACCAGTGCTTCGTTGTTTGTTGGCAGCCCTGGGCGCAGAGAGCGTGGCGGCACTGAGCCCGCTGCCGCAGCGCGTGAAGCGGTTCAGTGGGCTGTACACAGGGCCCTACTTCGACCCTACCACGTCCACCAACATCACCACGCAGCTGGGCACTCACGCCTACCTGCCTTGCAAAGTGAAGCAGCTTGGTAACAAATCGGTGAGTACCATTCAGACTGCATTTGAATTCCTCGTAATGCAAAGATGCTGCAAGTTACTTTATTTGTATTTGAAGAGGCAGTGCGGTAAAATTATACTTGTTGCCTCGAGAACTACCTATCGCATGGACGATATTTTATTTCGCTGAATACAGTTACGCAATTAAATAATTTTTTATATTTATTTGGTTGTTATTGAGTTCCATTATTCAAGAAATGACCAACCAAAATCTACTCTTGCCATTACGAAAGTATCAGTTATTAATTTTGTATCTTAATTTGATGATGTTAAAAATATTGAACATTCTAACTAAATGTAACTATTCAATCATCTTTGATGAAATGCATCAACTCGTATTGAAAATGATATCAAATAAACATAAAATGCATAAAAGTAATTAATATTTATTAATTATATGAACCTAAATTAGTGGATTTGTCATCATCAATAATCAAAAGTCCAATTATGAATATTTTAAATATTGCTTTAAACAGCAGAACCACTTGAAATTGAGCAAAAGAAAACAAAATGTTCTGTGAAGTATTGATATCTGAATACATGTGTCTTCAAAGGGGATTCTACTTCAATAATGTTTGAATTTGTAACCATAAATGCAATTGTAACAGAAAATAACTACTATTGATAAGCATTCCTATTTTCCATGTCTTGTTCAAAAACTCTCCTGAAGAAATATATTACTCATCATGGTCATTGGTTAAGGTCATCCTGTAAAACAATTATCGTAACTACAGTAAATATCAAAAATTTTAGTAGATTAGAATACATATCAAATTAACCAATATACTGACACCAATTGTTCAAATCAAATATAATAAAAATTAAATTTAGAAATGCAAGTGCCAAACACTGTTATTACCGTAATTAGTACAGAAAGAGTTTAGCGTACTAAGAATGACATGTTGACGTACGAGGCGGCTATAGAAGCCGTCACCGGAATTTTGAAATTAGTGCGCCGTGAGAGTTCTAACATCATTTCTTTTGTAATTAAATTTGTTCAAAGAATTAGTTACCCCGACAGGGATTCGAACCCGGGCCTTCTGGTTTACGCCTAGCTGCTCTAAACACACACACACACACACACACTCACACTCACACGCACACTCACACTCACAGATATATATATATAGTTTGTTTTAGTTGAATTCACTAAAATTTACAAGTACATACTGTTGGGATAATTTTTTAACATTCGAGGTAGTTTGCGACGTTGATTGATGTTCAACCATTGTTTTGCCTACTTTGCAAAAGGTATTGATGTTATTTTATAGGACGATGCCTTTTTTTCGGTACGCATCCGGCAAAGTATATTTTGCCGCACGTTCAACTCAAAGAAATGCGTTTCAATCAATACACAATGAAGGCAATTTCTAACTTCCAAGTATGAGTGCCGAAAAAATTCAAATTGGCTTCGCTCTTCACAATAAGGAGAGAAGTATCACATTATAACGCTGAAGTATATTTCTTTACTCTGTTACCAGTAGTTCAAGTTGTGACTTAACCGCTGGAAAACACATTTCTTGAAAAATGACATATCATATTCTGCGTCAGCAAATACGTACTTACGATTTATTAAGCTATATTATCTTTTTCGTATCTGTCAATTCCACGATGTTTTTTGGTACACAATGTATGTTACCCTTGCTTTCGAACCAATGAGGGATTACGTATTGCGATTGCATACCGCCAATACTCAGCGATCACTGCTAGTGAGGAAGAGCAAACACAGGCGCAACCTAGAGACAGCGGGCGAGACGAAACATGGCGGCGGGGGGGGGGCGCTGAGAGGCCTCCTCGCGGCGGAAATCCGCGCTGCCATCGCCTCTTCTTTGTTTCTGCATACATTATTCATGGGCTCGACGGGCAGACTTCGACAAGCACTGACAGCGGCGCCAGAGACCATCCCCCCCCCGCCCTCGCCCATCTGCCCTCGCCCGCGCTCTCGCGTCCACCCTCGGGCCGTCCCGTCCGCCCCCCGTCCTCACCGCCTCCGGCGTGGCCTGCGCGCCAGACGCCGTCCTCAACCTTCTGAAAGAATATGCGGCCTGTTCCGCGTGGGGGTGCCAATTTTGAGACCGGTGCTGCTTTCCAAACTCGAATTAGATGAGACGTGTTTTCTGGAAACGCGAAGTAGAGGATTATGGATTTTTTCAACACTTGACAAAACATGTGTGGGTACCTGTGAGAGAATGTTTAATAATAATCCATATTTAATTCATGCAAACAGCTGACTCTACTTTTTAATTATGTTAAAAAAAAGTAGGAATTTATGAATTATAGTTTCTCAAAAAGTCAAATATCAAAAGAAAGAATAAAAATGTGTGTGCACTTTTTAGCAAAAGTATTCTGTTTTTGCTTCGCAAAGAAACTCACCATCCCGGACTCTCCGCCTACACCCCAACGCCGACACGATGATCATCTCCATCTTTACGCACCAACACTACCTCGGCCTCCACCACCGCACCCACACATACCTCCACCTCCACCTCCACCCCACGCTTTCTTCCGGGCATTGGCCTATTAGTGATTGCGGGGCAGCGGCGCGAGCTAGACGGGTCAAGGGAAAGGCAGGAATGTAAATAAAAATATTTCTTGTTTACCATATTGATAGAAATATTTTTTCCGCTCCAACAGATGATTGTAATAAAAAAATACTCGGGGAGCTCCAAACTACTTCAGCTAGAACTTTATACTATTCTTAAACCATGTTTTCTTGATAAATTGATCTGTATCTACTGCCACTATTTGACACCAGTTCATATGTTGAGTGAATTACTAATGCTTATCTGTCATGACAAACATGATCCGAATAATCAAGTTCATTAAATACATTACTATCTTTTGAAAATCTTCCATATGTGGTTTAAACTAATCTTAATAATATTTTCATACTTTAGCAGATAGTAATGTCTAGATAACCAACCGCAGAAAACGAAAACTGAAACGTCGGCAACTTTGGCATGGACGTGGCGTCACCCGGAGAGCCAATTAAAATACTGACTCCGGCCGCGAAAGCCGACGCTCTCACTCAACCGCAGAAAACCTTTAGAACACCTATGTCTGCTTTGAGTCCTGTTTACTCACTCCGTCCATCATATTGGAGTCACCCGAGATCCTCTGCTCGGATCGCGCAGAGCGTCTTCGCGTAGGCAAACTCTGAGGGGCGGGACGGGGCGGGGCGGGGCGGGGCGGGGCGGGGCGGGGGCGGGGCGGGGCGGGGTGGGGCGGCGCGGGGCGGGGCGGGGCGGGGCGGGGCGGCGCCAGTCGCGGCGGGGCCGGTGTTCCTCCGGTAAGCCGTAGAAAGCCAACTGGCGGATAAAAGCGCCGTGGAGTCGACCCGGTCGGGCGAGGGTGTGGCTCCCGCAACTCGAGCGCAGTCCAGCGCCATCGTCTGCGTAAACAAAACGCCACGGCCGCCCGCCCCCCTCGCGCTCGCGATCCACGCTCCCTCTCGCCCCGCCCCCACCCCGCCCCGCTCTGAAACGGTCCACCCCACCCCGTCCCTCACCACCCGCTGCCCTCTCAGGCCCCCCTACGCCCCACCACGTCCCACACCCGACACCGCCCGGCTTCGCCTCTCCCGCCCACCCTGATCCACTCCCCTCCCCTCAGCCCCGCCCCGCTCATCTACCCGCTCCACATCTACCCGCTCCACCCTGATCCACTCCCCTCCCCTTCATTCCGTCACGCTTGGTCCCGCTCCGTCCCGCACCGCCCAGCACCGCCTCTCCCCGTCACACCCTGATCCACTCCGCTCCTCTCCGCACCTGCTCGCTCCTACCCGCACCGCCCTGCCCCGCACTACCCCGCCCCGGTTCCCTGCCCCACTCTGAACCACTCCCCTCATCTCCTCTCCGCTCCACCTCTACCCGCTCCACCCTGATCCACTCCCCTCCCCTCCGGTCCGCTCCACCCCGCTTCGCCCCCGCCCCGCTTCGCACCGTTTCGCCCCGCTTCGCCCCCGCTCCGCCTCGCACCGCCCAGCACCACCTCTCCCCGCCACATTCTGATCCACTCCGTCCCGCCCCGCCCCGCCCCGCCTCGCCCTAACCCGCCACGCTCGCCTTTTATGCTTCCTCCACCTCCGCTCCTCTATCTCCATTACCTCGTTCCCCTCCTTTCCACCTTTATCTCTAATTTCATTTCTACCTCCACCACCACCACCACCACCACAGCTGCCGCCGTCACAACTACCACTATCACCTCTACTACCACCAATAACATAAACTACAATATCATAATCACCACCACAACTACCATCACCATCGCAACTTCCGTATTCGCCTCCGCCGTAAGCCGGACTGTCAACTCTTCTAGAGCGTAGAGCACATGCGTAGGCCGCCTCCGGGTCCGCGGAGAGCAGCGCGCGGGATTTGCCTTCAGGAATCGCCGAGGCTTAAGTACAGAGCAAGGCGGCTGCGGCGGCGGGGCAGCAGCGGGCGCTTCTTGCCCGAGAAATAATTGCCAGCCGCTTCCTGGCCGTCCCGTGTCCCCGGCAGAGGGAATCCGATGAATAAATGATGAGCTAATGCCGTATGAAGGAGATTACTCGTTGGGAGGGCACCCCGCACAGGTCTCTCTACGGGGCGGGGTGAAGAGGTGGGGGTTAGGTGAAGCGAGCGAACTAAAAAGTGGGCGCGTTTTGCAGCGAGCTGGGGGCGATTCGCCGCGTTGCTCGCCCCTTGATTTTTGAATTAGTCCCGCCGCTCTAAAAGGCTTACGCGAGATTCGCGTCTTCCGCTGGCCGACTGTATAATAGCTTTAACGCACGGCCTGTTGTAAAAGAACTGACAGGCGCCGGGGAGGGTTGTGCGAGCGAAAAAGTGGAGTGTGGGGTCGCTTCACGTCATACGCTGCCGGCCCCCGTTCCGGATGGCTCTGGGAAAAAGAGCGTTTTTTTTTCTTTTCGGGAACCTTTTCACCAATAAAGCCTTCCTTATATTATGATTTAACACATTTTAACGTTGTGAAATATAAACACTTTTACCGGTATTTTAGCCTAAAATACATACTGAAATTCTAACCATTTGTTTTATAAAAACATTTCCTTGTTTGTTAAATTTTATGAGTTTTCGTGTTTTTATTATTTTTATATAATTTCTGGAAAACCGCACAATTTAATATTCGTATAAATATTGATAGATGTTTCAAAAAACTTGTTTTTTTATGTTTCTTCAATTAAAAACACTTGTGCAACACCTGAAGCAAAGGACCTCTTTCAAAAATTGTTTAAACTTTTATATTTGCTTACTACTTGTGTGGCAATGTGTTACCTCTACAATAATTCAAAAGCCTTTTATGAGAGAAAATTAAATGAGTACTTTCAGGCGTAAATGAGCTTCAATATTATCAACAAATGTAATATAATATAATATACAAATCTGTTGTTGTATTTCACATCGTATTCATTATTTCGTTTTTATATTAGTCTTGTGTGATTCCTCTCTTCTATCTTTTTTCTTCTTCGTGTGGTTACATTCCCACTCCCTCAAATGTTTTTTTTATTCCCCAGGCTCTATACACGCATCAGTCCATTTTTTTCGCTTCCCCATTCTCCGTTCCCTCCATTATACGTTCTGCTTATTTTCCAGCGCTTCACAAACATTTCTCATCCTCGGCCCCTCCTTTCGAGATCTCGTCTCCACATCCCACTCCCCTCGCTCCACACGGGGGGGGGGGCGAAGGGGCGCGTTGAGTGTAGGCCGCACCTGGCGCTCACCGCGACACTCGCGCCCCGGGCGGCGGAGGCGGCGCGAGCGGGGGCGGGGCGGGGGCGGAGGGGGGCGGGGCGCAACGCGGTCGTTTCATTTGCAGTTCTCGCGGGCGAGAACGACGCCGGCGGCGGCGGGGACGTACGTTCCCCGCCATGGACACTCGACGCAAACGGCCCGTCGCAGCCGCCGGCACCAGCCATGGTGACGATTATTGTTAGGAGGCGCCGCGTCGCCGCTGCAGCGGGCGCTGCCGGATCCACAAACAAGGCGGCCGATAGCATCAAAAGAACAGAAAGGCCGCGGCACTTAAGACGTAGTGCGGGCGGCGGTGAAGGCGGTGCTTTGCTCGCGCCGTGGACAAAGCGGGCGGCAGGGGCGGCGGAGGCGGAGGACGCGAAGAAGGCGCCGAGAGCTGTGGTGGTGGCGAAGCGAAGCTGTGGTGGCGGGGGGAGGTTGTGGGGGCGGTAGTAGAGGTGGTGGAGGTGCAGGCGGTGGTGGTGGCGGGAGCGGAGCCGGGGGCTGGCGCCAAGGTTGGGGCAGGGACCGGGGACGGGGCGTCGGCGGGGGCGGAGGAGGCGAAGAAGGCGCCGAGGGCTGTGGTGGCAGGAGTGGAGGTTGTGAGGCGGTAGTAGAGGTGGTGGCGGTGGTGGTAGTGGCGGCGCAGGCGGTTGTGGCTGCGTGGGCGGGACGGGGGCGGGAGTGGTGGGACTGTGGCGGCACGGGGAGGAGGCGGAGGCGGAGCTGTGGCTTGGAGCCGGGGGCGGAGGCTAGCCGTCGGCGGGGGCGGGAGCAGTGTCGGTAATGACGGCGCAGGCGGTGGCGGTGGCGGTGGCGGTGGCGGTGGCGGTGGCGGTGGCGGTGGCGGTGGCAGTGGCATTAGCGGAAGCTGCGCGAGGGAGGAAACGGCGGGGGCGGGGGCGGGGGCTCCTTCTGCGCTGCATTCCCCCTCCGCGCCGCCGAAAGCCGGGCTAATCTGGACCCTCACTTAACCGGGTTGTGTCGCGCGCGGCTTAAATCACGAAACATAAGTTAGCCGCCCCTCCGCCTCCGCAGTGGCTGCCCACGCAACAACCGCCGCCACCGCCGACGCCTCCGACACCGCTACCCGCGCTATTCTCGCATGCCCCACCATCGCCACAGCCACTACCAGCACCTTATGAGCCTCACAGATGCCACTTCCGCTAACGATCTTACTATTTCTGTTACCTCCTCGCCAGATGGGTAGTGCAGCTCCCACATCTTCAAACACAACAAACACCTCAGCTACCACCACTATGTCTGTCTTTTCACCACAGCGAGCACCACTGCCTCAAACCCTTCAAGCAACCCTGCGGTAGCATCATCCGTATGAGAATGCTACCGCAGTTACGACAGCCACTATAAAGACATAACTATAAGAAGGGACCGCTTTGACAGCTACTGATTGGCCTCTGCTTTCAACATAATTACAGGTTATGTCTATACACTCAATTTTCCAGTGCATTCGTTTGCAGTTAGTTCATTTGTAAATGACTTCATCACCATATCTTGCATTGGCATCGCCTTTCTTGATGTTCATTTGCTTCCTGACCTATCAAATAGGTCCCTTGTTAGAGCAACTCCTCTATACAACCAGCATTCCCGGCACATCCTCCCACGATGGTGCACAGAACTCACCCCATCCACAAATCCACAACTGCCACAAGATTCCAGGTTCTCCATCGTGAGTATCTAAGCCATCGTCACTATCACCACGGCCGTCCTCATAAGCTCCCTGCCGTTCCCTTCGACTTACCCCCGCGGCGGCTCGTCTCTCGGAAAGGAGCCCCGGCGCCCCGAGACGGCGAGGGGGGCGCCGTAAGCGGAGCGAGCACGAGGGGGAGGGGGGGGGCGAGGAGGCAGCTTGCGCACAGAAGAGAGCGAATCTCTGCAAAAACAAGCGAGCAAACGCGGGCCGAGATGAATGTGAAATCTCTCTCCCACAAAACAAGAGCAGATTTACGCGAGGGACGCGCCGACGCGAACGTGGTGTTCATAAATATCATTTTAGTGGGCGCCCGTTTTGACAACAATTCCCCGGCGACTTTGCGCGGCGCGGCGCGGCGCGGCGAGGAGCGGCGCGGCGTGGTGTGGCGTGGCGTGGCATAGCGTGGAGCAGTGTAGCGGGGGGTGGGGTGGGGGGTGGCGGAGCACAGCGGTTGCCGTAAGCGGCATTCGCCGGCGTCATTGTGCTTAACTTTGTAGGGGAGTAGCAAGAGGGGTCCGTTGCCCCCCCCCCCCCCTTCAATACTTCTGCCTTCATTCAATGTGCACAACCATATGAAACGTGTTAACATGAAATATTAAACATGTTTTATACAAAATTCGTATCCAATTCTAACAAATAACTGGAAACACGTGAATATAATTCGATAATGAATAATTAGAATGAAACATCCCTTCCATTTCACGAAATTCTATCCCAACATATTTTAAAAGCGCTACAACGGACACTATCCAGTGAGACGTCAAGCAGTCATTAGTCGTCAAAGTCATTACTAGACCTCGGATTTGAGGACAAAAGCATATTTAGTTCGTTTCGGAGGTTGTGGTAAATAATTGCAGATGCTTACGTATCATGAAAAAATTGATCTATTGAATCATTTCATGGTGTCCTAAAATGTTCTAAAACGGCTATTCAAACCTATTTTGATATGTTCGATCGGATCTTTCCCCCCCCCTTGCATCTCTCTGCTTTGCGAGAAACTAATAATACTAGCACTATTTACTCTTTAAACTGAACTTCGAAAGCCGATGGAGTGAGCGTGATTTTTCTGTGTATCTGACGCGACTTCTTTCAGCGAGCTGAGGCACTTCAGTACCGACGAGGGAAATTGTAAAACATTGAACAAGGCGATCCTTCTGTGTAGCTGGGGGTCAATAAAGATGGCGTTATAACCGTAGCACTCTGAAGGAGCTGTTCGTTTCCATATTTGGTTCTGAGTAAGCGGAAAATACGGTTATTTTTTGCCGCAGATTCAATGCAGCTTAGAAATATTTTCATATATGATGAGTAATGTTTAAGATCGCTTCTAACATCTACAATCATTGCTGTCTGTATTTCAAAAAATATTTACTTATCAACAGGTGCAAAATTGAAATGAATTAATTTGAAATAAATTGAAAAATAAGTAATTTATCTAAATACACTATGATGCTATTAAATATTATTGGATCAATATTTGCATAGATACAGCTCTCTTTATGTTTAACACATTTTTCGAAATACTTTCCTCGAGATATATTTGTCTCCCTGTTTATATAATTCTATATTATTATTATTATTATTATTATTATTATTATTATTATTATTACAATTGTTACTTATGTTTTAAATATATGTATAAAAATTATCTAATGCCCCCAATCAAATGTATTCCAGAACTTTCGAAATCTGAATAGAAATGAAGACTAATTGTACCTTGAAGATTTATATTGGAATGTTTTACATATTTCTCTTTTCATAAGAGGTGATGCTTGATTAAATTATTGACTATTGAATGAATTTTTCGGTATGTTTGATTCCAAACCAAATTAATCTAACTGAAGAAATAGAATTTTGTGAGACGTGTCTTTGAGAACTATTTCCTCATTTGCATCATTTTCAATTCTTTTTTCTAAAATGTTCAAAATAACGCATTCCTGAAAGAAATAACTCACGAATTAAGTAAAATATTACAGATTTCCGAAATTAATAACAAACATTTTTATTAGTATTTCTATGCATTTTCTACGGGTGTCCTAAGACAATTCCGGGACCCCAGGTGAATACGCACATAACAACGCTGCTCATCGCAATACGCAAGAGCGGAGAATTCATGCCCAAAAAGATAGCAGACCGCCCATGGTTACCTCCTCTCTTATGGAATTGCTGCCGTTCGGTTGTTTTAAAACTGTGTGCAGAATTATGCATGGCATAAATTATTCCGCAAAATATGTAAATACATTCCTTGCTCTTTCACAAGCCCGCGCGCCCGCCACCAGGCCGTCGGGAAGCCAGGCTTCATTACACTGCCTACGCACGCTCGGCTTGCGACAATACGCCGTGAAACGGCTGCACAAAAGGAAATAATATGCGAATATTAATACAAATAGTTTCAGTTGAACTCCAATATTGACAGGAGATTGTTTACAATGTACTTGCACGCCACAATGCCCTCGCCAGTGAGTGGGTTTTCAGTTGTATTCTAATTTAATTTCCAATAGCGGGTAAGACTATGCCGCGATGCTCGCTTTGCTTTTGTTTATTGAGGCTTGTCGATGATTGTGCGTCAGCTGTTTGCGTGCCAGTGTCGCCACCTGGCAATGTGGCAGTTTTGACGTAGTGGATTCAAATGCACCGCTGCTTCTGGGCTTTGAAAGGGATGATGTTCATGATGATATTAACTGGAACACTACATGTCACTGGATTTTATTTTGTATTGGTTTGGGAAAACGAATTAAATATTTTAATACATCGATATTTTTGTCTTGTTGCTTTGCATTTCACATTTATGTAATTATTGTAGAGACTCATAATTTACTACAGCAAAGTAGAAAGAGTTATTGACAATGAACATGGTTAAACCCTTGACCTTCTTGAGATATTTGAGTAGTTTTAGTCCATATCTACTTCAGATGACTTCTAATACTCTCAATTCCCTCAATTACCTTTTCAGTTACCTCGAACATTAAATCCTTTCAGAAGCATAATACATATAAAATATTATCCCCGAGAACATAAAATTATTATTTGTAGTCAAGTACAAAGCAGTAAAATTAAATGTGTTTGAGTCAACCTTGGTGTGCCAAACACTAGCTCTATTCTCTTACAATTTCGTTGCCAAATTGCGCAAAGTAAATTCCTTCAAATTGGCCGATATGTCGTTAGTGAGGTATGGTTCTGCAACATCCTAAACTTCTCGCTTTGAGATTAAAGTTAGAAAATTTACAGTTCCGTGTTACAAGCGTATCTTCCTGTTGCCAACTTGGCCAAGAATTTTCATGCTATAAAATGTTCCTAACTCAAATAGCCCGTATAAACAACATGCTGATAGAAGGAGTAATGCACAGGGGAAAGGTTCATGTCTGGCGTTGCACGAATAAAAGGAGTTAACCTAAGAATTTCGTGTCATGGACTACATGCAAACTACAGGTTTCCTGTTCTCTACTGGTTGGAAATACATTAGGAAATTCATACAAACCCCAAATTAATACAACCCCAAAATGGTCGGCCGAGCAATTTATTACAAAAACCTTTTATGCCTTTCAGCTGAAGACTGAATATCATTGAAATGTCAAATTATTTTCCATGAATTGCACTCATTTTTGATAAATAAATAATCAGCTTATATATTCATAGTTTGCTAATTTGTCTGATTCTGACAAGCTATAATTTATTGGGTTCTAATTACTCAAACTCCAGAGAGAAAAATGAACATAAATACCACACAGTTTCCAACCTTAACCACCCTCCTGAAGCTACATTATCTGTCATAAAAGTTAGTCCATATTTCATTTACACGGAGAATTCACATTGCAAATGATAAGTAAATCACAGCATTTTCATTATTAGGATTTTTTTCAGTTCAAACCACTTACCTTTATTAATTCCTAAAAAGTGTAATTGCCATGCACGCGTAGGCACCTTGGATTTGAGTTAGCATAAATTGAGGTTTTTCATGGCAAAAAAACTAAATAAATACGAAAATAACTGTGCCAAATACGGTATTCGAATCAAAGACACTTTGAGAGACTTTAAATCGTCAGTTGCACTAATCTAAAAAAGAATAAAGATTAATGTTCTCAAAAAGTACCTGTGTATCAATCGCTCCAACACATTTTCAGTTATTAAAATCAAACCTTTCCGTTAATTACTTGAAACAGAATTAACCGTGTTTTAAGTTTCATTATTTTACGAAAATAAACACAAATGCATAGTACACAATACATTGCTCTCGTATAAAGTCAAATCCATTGGATCAATATGTTGCAGTACATCCGCAATAGTGTTTCTATCTGAATCTCAACTTTCAACTCTTTTAAGATCACGTTTCTTCTAGCTCTGTTTTGATAAGTGGAAAATATTGAAAATGCAGACGTAAATTGAGATACTAAGTTTCTCGATACACTACGTTAAATCTTCCATTTAATTATTGTTCCCTAAGATCAACACTACTATGTCACAGAACGGTTTATTTTTTTTTTAAACCACAGCAATTTATTAATTTTTTTCTCACAGCACTGCGCACTACTCCTCATTTTGTACATCGCTTTATCATTATGAAGGCGTAATGTTCAGGGACCCGTCTTAAACATCACATTCCACATGTCTGAACTAGGGCCAACGGTTGCTCCACTACGCTCCGATTCCGCGAACTGCTCTACCCAAACCTGCCGCCGCGAAACATACGACGGTCAGGGTCACGCGACAGCCCGCGTGAGCGCGCTGCTGTTTCGCTCAAGCGTTTCATTTCGTTATTCTTTTGTCACCGCGGCGTGCCCATTCGCGCGGACTAATTGGAAAAGTTCTCTGGCTCCGCGGCGTCGTTTGTTCTCCGAGTTTAAATCAGAATAATAAATACTTGATATTTTTTTTCGTCGCGGGAGAGGGCGCCGCTCTGAATTGGGAGTTCGGGGCGTCGCCATTTGTCGCAGATAAGAGCGCGAGCGACGGGTGGCGGGTGGGGAGGGGGGGGGGGGGGTCCCGGAGGCCGAGGGCGCGAATACGGTTAATAAGTATCGTCGCGGGAGTCGCACTGTCCTGGCGCCGCCGCCGCCCCTGCCGCCGCCCGCGCCGACCCGAACTCGAGTGAAACGATGGCGAAAGCTGCAGAAACTCATTACGAGTTTTGGCGAAAGTTGGCGCCGAGGCCGCGGGACGAATGAAAGGCCCGTGAAGAAATAATGGAGTAGTCGCCGTCCCCGTCGTTTCCTTACTTGCCCCGCCCAATCCCTCTCCCCCCCCGCCATCCCCACCCTCTCTCCGCCCACTCCCCGCCCTCTCCCCCGTCCGGTTCCCGTCCACTGCCAACCCTATCCCCGTGCTCTTCGTGGCTTCCAATCACTATGTGCCCACTCTCCGCCCCCTCTCTCTCTCCTCTACCCGCGATGTCTTCGCTTTCTCCATTCCCTCTCCCCCTCCTCTCCCCCCCCCCACCAGTCCTGGCCCTCGCTAGCCCCGATGTGATGCCCCCTCCCTTTCAGTTACGCAGAGGCGAGGACGTTGCCTTAAATAATGGAACAGCGAACGCTGACGCCTCTCCCCCTTCCCTTCCCCACCCTTCCTCTCCCACCCACCCCCTCCCCACGCCCAGGCGCTTGCGAGATCAACAAGCTGCTGGCAGAGTGAGTTCGAAGGGTAATTTTCTAAGGTTTCAAAAACCGATTCTCCCGAACGGAAAATAAGTTGCTTGTTGCAACACTTTGCCATCGTGCTCAGGCAATCCGCGCATTGTTTGGAAACGCAGCTCCTCCCTGTTGTCGATGTTGAGTTGAAGTTTGCCGGGAAGAGAAGATATTTGACCCGTCTGTGGCGTAGAGAAGTCGAATATTGGGCAAAGGTCAAATTTGGACAATTGTAAGAATCAGAGAATATTACTCATTTATCTAAACGCTGGATATCGTGTCTTTTAGGACAATGTCAATACACATGAACATTTTTCTTCAATTTAAAGCCTAATAACTGTTTGAAAGAAAGAGACATTGACTCATTTTTACCGAAAATATTGCAACGAATATGGCCATAGAAGCAATTTCAAAACAGAATTATATTCACAAATTTTACAAAATAAATTAAGATTGTTTACTAATTATACGGAATCTTATAACATTTTATTTTACCAATGCTGGCTCACATTATAAATAAGATAAAAGAATGAGGTACGAAATTCATATTGGTAAATTCTTCCATCAAAAAAGTTCCTATAATAGCAGATTATCTAGCATTCATTCTTTGGAGAGTATTTTAATGTAAATAAATCATAAATTCGTTTGAACGCTTACTTATTAGACGTAATATTAAGTACTTCATTAATTTATTTACTTAGAATCATTATTAAAGTATCTCATTAAAATAATTTAATATGATAATGCCGGTGGTGTAAAAGAAGCATCAACATTTTATATACGACAGACAATGTGTATTGGATGTGGAAATACTGCCACGACAGTGAACTCCTAAAACACCGGAAACAATTTAAACTTTCAGAAAACGTTGAATGTGAATGTTGTATAAAGTTTGGGCACATATTGTGCATCGTACATTATAAATATTGAGGAAATTTAATTATCGTCCGGACTCTGCAGAGAAAAGGAAATGCGTTAATTCATCGTAACAGCTGCTCCGCGGAGAACTAATTTCGAGATTTCAATTATAAACACGGCGTGGTTAAAACAGTGTGCGCCGAGGCGCATCCAATCGCAGACCGGTCGCCGTGCGACAGCGGCACGCGGCGAATTTCTCTGCGACGTCATAAACACGGGCGCGTGCAAGTGAGGGGCTGCTATTGCTGCTACTGCGACTGCTGGCGTCGCGTCGCTGCTGCTCTGCTAGTTCGGCCACGCGCCAGGGATCCCAGGTAGAGGAGAAGATTAATTAACGAATGAAGCCGAAGAACGATCTTTGATTTAATTAAAATGCCTCCCCGCCCCCTGCCCTTTGCAGTCCCCCCCGCTCTGGGTTTTACTTCCCGATATCGCGCTTCCCACCTTGACGGTATCGGTTCTCAACCATCCTCATTTTGTGCGCCTTGTCCCGGGGACCTGGACCTTCAATATCACTTTATGCGCGTTGATATTCTTACCCGTGTCCTTTCCTTTGGCTCCCTGATATCCATTTGCTTTATCTCATATTGGCGCATGCCTCCCTGGTAATCCGGTTTCTCTTCTCCACCACTACCACCAGCAAATCTCGTATTTTCTTCCTTTGAATATATATTGCTCTAGCTATTCCCTTTTCCTTCAACCCCTCACCTTCGTTACTCAATATCATGGTCTCAACAACTCGTTCCATCTCCTTCCCAATCTTTTTTTTGCCCTATCTCTCGTTTCATCTATCCATCTACCTTGCCTTTCTCATACCCTTCCTCCCCCTACCCCTTGCTCCCCCGGTCTGTCGAGCGGCAGCAGAGTACCATTCCTTCCAACTAATTAACAAATACGTAATGAGATTTAAATTCCTTTTTTTTAAGGTAGAAGTACTTGCGCGAGGAAAAATGCCAATTGATGAAAGGAGCGAGGGTGGGAGTCTCACTTGCAAGACCTGTCGACTAATTAGCCAAGGGGCCGTGTTCAACTTTCTCTCCTGGCCTTTTTTTAACGCTTTGAAATTTAATGTTGGCGCTGTCCCTGCGCTGCGCACAACTGAGATTCATGAGACAAAGAAACACTATGGAACAATTGCCGAGTTGATGAAAATACAAAAGTTTTGTTTGTCATGAAACATCTCGTCAGCAGAAAGGATTGGAGCAAAAACAGTACAAAATAAAAAGAATCACTTTTATAATTTCAGACATCTGTGCCTCAGACACGAAAAAAAATCTTTTTTTAAATTTTTTGTCTGTGATAATTGACATGCAAGAAATTGTGATTGTAAAAGTGTGTATAAGAACGTAACTCTAAAAAATTATAAAAAGGAATTAAAGTATCTAATTTAAACCGCATTGTACTTCACTGAGATTAAATGTTTGAATTCCAGTTTCATACATCAATGATAATGTATTTATTAAGCATTAAAACATTATAAGTCAACAATTCTATCCCGAATGGAAAAACCTTTATTTATTTAAAGACACGCTCTCTTTTTTCATGCGAAATGTTGTTCTATAAATAACCTTTCAATTCAAATAAAAAAATTTCAAATAAATTCCTCTCTTTGTTAGATTCACTTTAATTCTCCAATGAATACTCTCCTGTAATATTATATGTCTCACAAAGAATATGTGGTTGTGTTGCATTGCTATTCAGCACAGCGAAAATAACTGATAACATTAAATTGTCTAAGGTTAACTCGCCGGACGTTCTGTGGCTTTTAAAACCAACCACCCAGTGAGGAAATATACTATCTCTGTACCTGCCATCAGAAGAGTTTGTTGAATATTGGTTGAGAATAATGTATGTTTACAAATTACAAAAATACATTATAGGCCTAGTTTTTCGATTAATTTATTTATGATGGATTATCCAAACCATTCAAAATGAAGAGAGCGATTTAAGCCAAATAATTGTAAAAAAGTTTAAAGGAGATTCATCACCAAAATCAGAAACTGTTAGATAGAATTTATTCAAGCATGTATTTTTAAGTTTCATGTAAGTTTCATTCATGTATAAACAACACATCGGCACACAATGTTACATAAGAAAGAACTTCAAATAGCATAAGCAACTTGAAACACGAGCCTATTTTAGCAGCAAAAAGATACAACAATAAATGTAAGACAAATGTACTCTTACAACCGTTATTATGTAGAACTTATCTACCTCTTGTTGTTTGAATGTTGCTGTGTTGCCAGAAACCACCACAGGTTATTGACAATATGCATGCTCATTTTTTTAAAATATTAATTGATAATGGCCTCATACAAAAAAGTGCTGGAAATTAGATATTTCCCAGGTCATTTTTGGTGCTCTAGAAATTTATAAGGACATTGCAAGCAGCTTACACGGACTTAACAGCAGGACTCCTGGGAGTAAGTTTCCGATTTCAATTCTCGACGGAATTTCTTTTTAGTGTTATCAACTTTAACAATAATCATCACTGAGAGTAGAAAAATTTTGATTTCAGAAATTTAGTATAAATTGTAAATGACTACTTCAAATTAATGAAAAGAGTACTTACATTACAATCAGTAGATACGTCATGTGATCCGTAGGTAGGTCAACATCGGTCGCTGATATTTATGAGATATGATGAATAAAACAGTTACATTTCTACAAAACATTTACGTTCAGAAAAAAATGATAAATAAATAAAAATGATTTGTTCTTCCTATTTGATCAATAAAAAACAGATATTTAGAAAATCCTCCATGCTTGTTCAATGCTAAGAAAGAGTAAGCGGCAAAGGATCAAGTGTATATATACTCTTCGAATGTATTATACAGAATATATAAGAACAAGTGTCACCACCTTCGAGGCCATGGAAAGGGAACAAAGGTGATCATTTGTTCCAATGAACTTTTAGAAGTAAATTTCATAGAACTGCTTTTCTCATGTGGTATTTTTTCTGATTTTCAAGTAACTTCTCGTTCATATACAATTCGCAGGTCACATTCCGACGCAGTGGAGGAAATTTAATTTTCATGCCTTACATCTATGTTCGGTGAGGTAACCCACAAATCAGGAGCTAATGGCATTATTATTATTATTATTATTATTATTATTATTATTATTATTATTATTATTATTATTATTATTATTATTATTATTATTATTAGCAAATCAGCCATCATGGGGCCTCACAATCCGTGCATCCCACCGAAGTTCAGACTTTGGGGATTATTGGGGTGCGGGAACGTTACGTTTTCTATAGGGGTTATTCAACATTTTAATGCTGATTTCATTTTTATACCCCAGGGTTGTTAACCCTGGAGAATAGGATGAAACTATGATGATCACGAATGATGAAATAGACACACACAAACACACAGAGACACAATACAACCATGACCGAGGAGGAACTCGATCCCGCGATCTTCTGCTCCGAGACCGTTTCGGCACTACTGCCTTACCAATCTCAGTCATCTGATCTGCTTTGTATTATTTTATTTTTAGCTATTAAGTGTCTCGTAACGTCCAGTTGGCCTCCTAATACAGAGTGGTTAAATTCTACAAGGTTTGCCTTGTATTTAGGTTTACAGTTCTTATTCGTACAACGCTTGATAACCTCACAGCAATGCGTCAGTGATGTAGAGCGCCAATTCCGTCGGAAAACGAAGTGCCTCAGAGCGCTCCACTCCACCCACGTAGCCTGCGCGCCCGCCCTGCCTGCCCTGCCCTCTCCTCCATGATCTTTTTCCATTCCTACTCTATCTTGACCTCCACTCCCCTGTCGTGCCTCAACCAGTCTTGTCCGCCCTGCCCGTCCCGGTCTTCCCTTTTTCGCTCTCTCCCCATCCTCCCTTTACACCCATTCCTTTCCATGCCCTTCTCTCCGACTCTTCCCTCGACGCCTTAACTCTCCACGCCCATCTTCACTATAGCCTCCCCCTCTTGTCCATCCCTCCAGGCCCTACCCAGTTACGTCCTTCTACTATTTTCATTTCCCGCCATGACATTCTCCGCCATGCCCTCCCCCTCCAAATCCTTTAGCGCCCTTCGCCTCATCTAGCCCCCTTCGCCCCATCTAGCTTCCTTCGCCCCATCTAGCCCTCTTCGTCCCATCTAGCCTCCTTCGACCCATCTAGCCTCCTTCGCCCCATCTAGTCTTCTTCGCCCAATCTAGCCCCTTTCGCCCTATCTATCCTCCTTCGCCCCATCTAACCTCCTTTGCCCCATCTAACCTCCTTTGCTCCATCTAGCCTACTTCGCCTTATCTAACCATATTCGCCCCATCTAGCCTCCTTCGTCACATCTAAACCTCTTCACCACATCTAGCCCCCTTCGTCCCATCTAGCCTCCTTCACCCCATTCAGTCCCCTTCGTCCCTTCTAGCCTCTTTCGCTCCTTCTAGCCTCCTACGCCTCATCTAGCTCCCTTCGCCCCATCTAACCTCCTTCGCCCCGTCCAACCTCGCTCGGCCCAGCTTTGCCCCGTCCATCCTGTCCCCGCCTCGCCCCTGCAAGCAGGCCAGTCGCGCAGCGAGGGCGGGGGCGAGGGCGTCGGAAGAAGCCCGGGCGCGGCTGGCGAGGAGCGAGCATTAGCATGCGGGGGCGGGCGCGCGGCGCATCCGTCAGCGCGGGGGCGGGCGCTGACGCAGCGCTGACGGCCCCCGGCGCGGCGCACGTGCCGCAAATGTTACCTGCGCCCTGGCGCCCCCTTCCACCCCCAACCCCGCACCCGCCCGCCCGCCCGCCAGGGGACATCCATTTGAGGCGGCCGTGATTGAAAGTGGGAGAGGGCGGCATCCGAAAAATGTCCCCCGGCGCGGGCCCTCCTCCGCCGCCGCGTGGCGACGACGGGCCCCGCCCCCGCCCCCGCCCCCGCCGCCGTCGGGCGAAGGGAAGGATCCGCCTCCAGTGAGGAGAGGCGTCTTCCAGTGGGGAAGAGGAAGAGGCGGGTGAGGAACGGTCACATCCTCTTGTATCCCTCTCTAGAGGCGAGAGAGAGGAAAAGATGAGAGGTGGGGGACGAAGCGTCAAAGAGGGACTCGACGGATCGGGCGCACTGGCATGTGGGGAAGGAGGCGAGGAGGGCCGGAGTTTAACGGAGCAGGGCGGGGCGGGATGGTGACGGGAGGGGCAGGAACGGGAGGTGTGGAGAGAGCGCAGAAAGCGGTGTCGGATGGGGGTGTCGACGGGAGGAGCAGAGGGGGGCGACAGGGATCAGAACGGGGCGCAGGGCCGTGCACGTCGAAGAAAGGGTTGTCGGCGCAACGGCCGCCCTCGCCGCGGCGGTCCCTTGTGTCTTTTCGGCGTTTGGGAGCGGGCGATCCCCAAGAATTTAGCGGGACGGCGAAGAGTGTAGCGCCGGTCGGAAGGTGGACGTGGACGCAATTTTGGTTCGTTGGGCCCGGATATGACTTTGGATTTGAAATCCAATGCGCGGTCACCCTTTTGTTAGGACGGAGTTCGAAGAGAAAATTGGTCGGAAACTCCATGTCCGACGTCGACGTAAATCCAGTCTATTTTTACCTCGGGTACTAATTTTCTCTTATTCCCTTCCATACCGAAGTTTCTGGCGGTAAAAATATGATTCTTTAAAAAAAACTTTTATTACAGTAGTAGAAATCAAGTACCTTCAATAATGACAGCAGGATGTCTTTATGGAAGGAAGAGTATGTTAGTATTCTACTGAACGCCTTTCAGAAGGAAAAGAATTGTATAAAATTCTTCTGCGAACAAATAAATCTGCATGTAGCTGACACTATATACGTGTGATAATACAAGATGGCAAAAATCGTGTTTGTCTTGGGTGTATGATTTTGATGATTTCAAATTGAACAAAAATGAATCAATTAATCAAATATTATTCTGAAAACCATTCCTAATTTCTGTACCTCGTGAAATGCATAAAATATTTTACAAAAATAAAAAGCTGTTTGACTTAAAGTTTTAATTAATAAAATTGTATTTTTTAGTTTTAGAATGTGTTTAGTTTTTTATGCTATTCGTTACGAGAAAGTTAAAAAATTGGCTACCTAAAAGTAAAAAAAGTTTATTTTACCTCATTCTGAATATTAGGGTGTAATCGTAAGCAATATAAACAAAATCAAAGACTGGATATACCTTCAAATGAAAATTAACATTGGATGAGCAATTGATATTATCGAAATGTACGCAACCAGAAACATACATAATTAAAAACTGGACACGGATTTGAAACATCTGCTAGTGAATTCGCATTTCGACACAGCGAGAACACACATGGTAATTTTTTTTCTGGATGCATTTAAACTTCTGGCGTCATTTTTACGCATCTGTATTGCACAAGGAATTAGGGAATTTTCCAACTCGAAACAAAATTGCACACCAGAGGCATTCGAATGTGTGTTCACATTTACGGAGAGACAGGGACACCATTTCACATAGGTTTCCCTCGGGCAACTCAATTGCTAATTTTCACGTTGCTGCAGATTTATAACTAAAAGTTTTTGCCGCAGCTGTGAGGGCGTGTAATGCAATTTTCAAACGATATCACATGCGGAACAATTTTCATAGGAATTAAGAGAATATTTACCAAAAAGTGGAATACGCCTGAAAGGCTGAATATGAATGTCAAAAGTAAAACTTTTATACTATTATAACCAAGAATTTTATAAGATATGAAAGTAATCAACCCTTCGTAATTTTTAATATTTCAATTTTAAATTATTCAATACTTGTATCATACTGTATATTAGCTTTTGAGAGAAATGAAAGGTCAGGTTATTCTCATATTAGATTTTCCTATATTGAAAAGTATTTGTTAATTCAATCTTGTATTTTGTCATCACATTGTCTAGTTATTGGTGTAAATGAGAGTAACATATAAAAGAAAATTTTGGAATCGAATTTGAGACAATCAAGACGCTAACTATCTTAAGGCTAATTGTTAGCCCATTCACTACCTAAACGGATACGAGACATTACACTAGCACACATGTCGGGATACCAGATGGGAGTTTAGAGCATGTTTGGATTGAACCCCACTTGGGGAGATACGTCGAGGGGAGCATTCCCCTCGATCGGCGTGCAGGTTCGCGGCGTATCTTCCCATCCATAGGAGCAGAACCGCCACCTACTGGAATGAAACAAACTACATGAGTCAGCCCACCCGATCATCCACCAGAGCTCGAACCAAGGCCCTCGATAATGAAGTGCTCCGTGCGCAGGTGTCGTGGATCCGGCGGCGCGACGCGCACATCCTCACCGTGGACCGGTACACGTTCATCGCCGACGAGCGCTTCCAGGCGTTCCTGGTGGAGGCCACGGACACGTGGACGCTGCAGATCAAGTACGTGCAGGCGCGCGACGCGGGCCAGTACGAGTGCCAGGTCAGCACGGAGCCCAAGATGAGCCACTTCATCACCCTCAACGTCGTCGGTGAGTGCCCGCGGCTGCGCAGCCCCTCGGCGCCCCCGCCCTCGCCACTCATCCCCTCGCCCGCGCCCTCGCCCTCGCTCCTCAGCCCCCCGCGCCATCTCGCCCTGGCCCTCGCCCTCGCCCCCTCGCCCTCGCCCCCTCGCCCTCGCCCCCTCGCCCTCGCCCCCTCGCCCTCGCCCCCTCGCCCTCGCCCCCTCGCCCTCGCCCCCTCGCCCTCGCCCCCTCGCCCTCGCCCTCGCCCTCCCTCCCTCCCTCGCCCTCGCCCCCTCGCTCTTGCCCCTCGCGCTTCCGCCCTCGCCCTCGCCCTCGCCCCCTCACCCCCTCGCCCTCGCCCTCGCCCCCTCGCCATCGCCCCCTCGCCCTCGCCCTCGCCCTCGCCCCTCGTCCCCTCGCCCTCGCCCCCTCGCCCTCGCCCTCGCCCTCCCTCCCTCCCTCGCCCTCGCCCTCGCCCCCTCGCCCTCGCCCTCGCCCTCGCCCTCACCCTCGCCCCCTCGCTCTTGCCCCTCGCGCTTCCGCCCTCGCCCTCGCCTCCTCGCCCTCGCCCCCTCACCCCCTCCCCCTCGCCATCACCCTCGCCCCCTCGCCCTCGCCCTCGCCCCCTCACCCTCGCCCTCGCCCTCGCCCTCGCCCCCGCCCTCGCCCTCGCCCTCGCCTCCGCCCCCGCCCCCGCCCCCGCCCCCGCCCTCGCCCCTCGCCCTCGCCCTCGCCCTCGCCCTCGCCCTCGCCCACGCCCTCGCCCTCGCCCCCGCCCCCGTCCCCGCCCTCGCCCCCGCCCCCGCCCCCGCCTCCGCCCCCGCCCCCGCCCTCGCGGCCTTCCTCAGCCGAACGGCGCCGCTCGCTTTGTCACGTCGCTGCCTCCGCTCTCCCTCTGCCCCTCCCGAGGGCTGAACACGCGCGCATGCTGCATCCAGAGCGCATATTGCATGTGTGATTGCCAGAGACTGCCAGAGACTCACATGCTGCTATAACGTTTCACACGTCAATATTTGAGCAGTCAAAGTGCATTTAATATGACATTAGGAAAATTCTTTCAGAGTGTTTATTATAATATTTTATCAAAAATATATAGGAATATATGCATGTTTATGTTATTTTCTCACACTTTCTTTTGTATTGAAATTAGATATGAAAATAAGTTATGGTTAAATAAACAGTTGTTTTACTAACCGTCCCAAGTTGTATTGCCCATTATAATTTTTCTCATACGTTTTTATTACGAATTACATTTCGCTGTCAAAAATATTAAATATTTGTCATTAATTATGAGATATGATTTATCAGAAGAAGAACTAATAGGCATATATACGGATTAATATGGTATAAATTGGCAACTATTTAAATAGACGCATGTTTACTTAAATATTACGGAGTAGATTTGAACGAATATTTAAAAATTGCACTCTTATTGAATTCAATATTTCCATGCTGTTTTCCTTTGCAACATTTACTCTTCACTCGTAAGAAGAATTTTTCCTTCTATTTCTACGTATATTGGTGTCTGATGGTAAACTAGAATTAAAACAGAAAAATAAACATGTTTGCGATATTGAAAAGTGTTTCAGCCGTATCCCTACGTACATTAATTTCCACTTAGAGAAAAATTTAATTTATATGTAAATAATTTAAAAATAAGGTTGAATATTCATATTCATATTTTTATTTACTCATTAGATAGTACGGATTCTTAGAACTGTCCGCGTTACCATGTACACATACCATGTAATATAAATAATATATTTTACCGGCTAGATAAAATTTAATGGATGACTTGGATTTTAATAAAACAACACAATTAGTTCTTCGCACATCGGAATAACAATCATTACTATATATTTCGTGAATACCCAGATTACAGCTTCCATTTCGAAGAGTAGGAGATGCACTTCAGAACAATCAATACGACGTTGAAACTTTATCTCAGTTAGTACTATTTTTTAAAGTAGAAGTCAATAGCCTATTGAATGAGTGGGCAGTTATAAAAGTGGTGTTAGTATCTTAAATAATAAAACATCCTTTAGCAAATTCAAATTCATCAGTCTATGATTAATAGCCAAAACTGGAGAAATCTGCTTTTATTATTTAAATTTATGAAATTAAGACTGTTATAAAACCTAAATGAATTGATTACATTTATTGATTTAGAAACAGTATTACCGAAGTGGAAAAAATCGTTCTTTTGGAAGATGCTGCTTTTAATCTTTCATTATTAAACTATTCTCAAAGGATTAAGAATTTAATATTTCTTACAATTACAAAATCCTCAGCCCAAAAGTAAAAAATCGTGCCATCTTTGGATCTCGAACCCTAAGACCTGCCTGTCGGAGGCACTGCAATGACATCAACAGATGCCCTGAGCCACCTATGTCAGTATATTAAAACAGAATTACAAAAAATATCAAAGGAGCAGGCTTCACCTGCATTTCCAGAGCTCGTTACGTTCCCTTAGCGACTCGCCGAGCCGCTCGGGGCGCCCCTCCGCCTGACCGAGGATGTCACCCGAGTTAAGCCCCCCCCCCCCCCCCGCGAGAGCCCTCGACGCCGACCCCCTTGGGCCCCGCCCCCGCCCTTGTCTTATCGCAGCGCTCCGCCTGCCACTGGCAACCGCCCCGCCAGCCTGTCTAATGCCCCCTGCCGCCGCATTGATTTCGCGCCGGCGCCCCCTCCGATCCGCTCAATAAGAGGAAATGAAGTCTGACGAGGCGTTCGAGTTCGTTCACTGCAAGAGTAGAGTTTTTCTAGCGGTTTTTTTCTTTTTTTATACTCTATAAAAACTCATCTTGTCACTAGAATTAAACCGCGCCAAAAACAACCCAAAACGAACACCTCAGCTCATCTATTCTACTCTGCAATTAGAGTTAATTTTGACTAAATGAAAATGTACGTGTTAGCAATTCAGTTGGAAATTTGTTTTAAAATAGTAAACGATTCCCATTAGCCCATCGGTTGCAAAGTTCAATCTTCACCTCAATTCGCTTTGTGCAGTCGCTGGTCTGAGAAAGTGTTAAAGTGTTCGTTTGTTTTACTACTAAAAAGAAAGTAATTCAAAAAAGGAGAAAATAACGGACGTCGAAAGATCAAAATTATATTATTTAAAAAACTGAAATAATGTAAACTTCATTTTTAAATATTAAATTATTACGTAAATTATACAACAAAATTAGTGTAAGGAGTCAGTAGGGTACAATGATGAAGAAGGAAAGATCGCGCGCGGTTCATAGCTAATTTGTTAGTATAACTGCGTCATTCACCCGGGATTGTTCGAAGAAACCCCAGAAACCTATCGATCAAAGCTTCCTGTCCTAAAATTCTCCCCACACAGTGGCTGAATTGCATTCGTGGAAGACGCTAGAGAAAAATCTTCGACACCATCGGGAGTCGATCAATAATCCCGATCAACGATGCTGCTGAAGAAACAATGGCACTAAGATATTGCAGCTATATAGCTAGATAGAATTCAGACGCTCTGCGGTACAACTAGCAGCCGTCTGCTCTGATCGGTGGTTTTCTGTGATTTCTCCGATTAATACCAGGCGAATGCCAAAGACACAACCCGATCATACCGTCCTCTTTCTTGACATATCTTCTCTCCTTACTTACATCCACTACACTACCACAGCAGTCGGAAGCTTAGAGCGTGTTTCGACTGGAGCGGAAGCACGCCGGGGGGAGATATCTGGTTGGGGGAACATGCCAGCTGACATGCAGGTCGACACCGGATATCTCTATCTAGCTAGAGAATAACACCGCCTCCTCTCGCGATAAAAAGCATTCACTAAATTTAGGGGAGTAATTATCTTGCCAGTCGGACTCCGGAATCACTAATTAATGTATAAATTGAAGTTATTGAAACCTGTGTGCGGTTCAGCACACTGCGGCATCCGGTTTCGAAGTAGGGCTTCCCTAATTCGTATCCTAATAGGAGCGTGAGTCGCAGAGGCGGGGGACCGATTCAAACCAAGGACATCCCGCTGACCGGTCCTTGGTTTGAATCTGGATTGTGGCAGGATTTTAGACACTAGTTTGTCAGCTAGGTCGAGATCAGTTACTGTCTGGAGGAGGATTCTAGCGGCCGGCTACCGTGATCGGTAATTTTCCGATATTTCTCGTATCAGCACCAGGCGAATGCTGGAGCTGTGTTCTAAAAATGGGCCACGGACCGCTATTTCCTACCTCTTCCTTGTCCTATCCTCTCCCTTTACACACACACTAACACGCCCTACATAAGCACACATGTCGGGAGATCGGTCAGGAGCTTAGAGCTTGTTCCGGATGGAGCGGTGCCCCGCTGGTGGAAGATACCTGGTTGGGGAAACCCCCGCTAGTCGACGGTCGGTCGGCACCGGATCTCGTCATACAGCGTGGAGAAGACCCCGTCACCTCCCGAGGAAGATCATGCACTACCCGTACGGGACTAATGACCCTGGTAGTTGACGCGCTCGGAATAATTAACAATCAATCAACCAATCAGCGGGGACGGGGGAGGGGCATAGGAGGCTGCGTGGCGATCCTGGCGGACCACGCTCCACCTGACGCGCTGAGCGCTGAAATTGGACGGGGCGCTGACCGGCGCGACGCGGCGCGGTGCGGCGTGTGCGGGCGAGCGTTCGACGGCCTGCGACGGGGCGGCGACGGGGCGACGGGGCGGGGCGACGGTGTGGGGCGACGAAGCGGGGCGACGGGGCAGGGCGGGGCGTCGGGGCGGGACGTCGGGGCGGGGCGACGGGGCGTCGGGACGGGGCGACAGGGCGTCGGGGCGGGGCGACGGGGTGGGGTGACGGAACGGGGCGACGGGGCGGGGCGGGGCGGGGCGTCGGGGCGGGGCGGGGCGGGGCGGGGCGTCGGAGCGGGGCGACGGGGCGGGGCGAAGGAGCGCGCGGGCCACCAAGGGGCAGCGCCGGTCGCCGTGGCGCGCCTGGCACTCGGAGTTCGTGGAGGGAGTTTCGTTCTTGGCGTTTCGCAAGGTGGCTTATCCTGCCTCGCCTCTATTCCGCTCGCCTCGTCCTTCTGTGGATCGTAACGGGCGGCAATACTGACACATCTTGTGAAATCCAGTTTTGAGGGAAGCGTGTTAAATGTTTTCGCTGATTGTGATATGCTGGTATTCCGTGCTAAATGTTGATGGTTGATTGATAGGCGAAGAAGTATGTATTACTAAAAGGCTTTATGGGAGAAACTGTCAAAATTAAAAAATCGTATTTTTTTTTTTTACTTTTGCCAGTATTTCAGCTCATGAACAATACAGTTGCAACACTTTCGATCCTCCTACTTACTTCTTTGCGGTTCCTGCCTAGCTCAGGACTCCTCTATTCACTTTGCTTCATCTGGATTTACCTCCCATTATTTCGCCTCACGTCCCTCCTCTTGCCTCATCTCGCTTGACCTTCCTTCGCCGTAGGATACCGTGCCCCATTATGCCTTTCCTTGGCTCAGATTATCTCACGTTGCTTACCTTGCCCCAATTTGCCTTACTCTCTTGCTTTCTCTCATCTCAAAAAACAAATTATTACTCAACGTCACACATATGCAAATGTGTAAAAAGCTGGCCAAAATTATTTATTTGCTAGAATTTATTTAAAATCAGTTAATATATCTATTTATGAAAGTTAACTTATTTAGGTGATAGATACTTAATAGAAGCTTACAATACAAATAATTCAATGCGTGTTGGTAGAAAAACTACTAAATAGTTCTCGTTAATTGTGTTACACTATCATTTGAATCAGTGTCTGCATTATTTCTAAAATGTTGTTTAAATTGGTTTTGCTCAGAACTATGCCACACCCATTTTGACAACTTTGACCCTAGTTCAAGATTTTCTTTCTCTTCTTCAGATATGTTGTTCAGAACTTCGTCAAAATTATAACATAGCTGGAACAACAAATCTTGTAGATTTGTTTTCGACACTAGCTTGTCAGGTAGGACGAATTCACCGTTGCACATTGGGGTATTGTGGTGTGTTGTGAACAATTATAATAATAATAATAATAATAATAATAATAATAATAATAATAAGAAGAAGAAGAAGAAGAAGAAGAAGAAGAAGAAGAAGAAGAAGAATCTTGTGGATTTATTTTGGTACAATTATCAGTAATATGAAAAGACTCCGTCTTTGGATACCACTCGTCATTAGCTTTCTATATTAAAGAAAACCAAGGATAGATATCTCTGTTTGAATTTCGAATAATGATGTAGTATTGCCTTCAAGGCAGACCGGCTTTCACAAACATTGATTGAGCTTGCCTTTCCAAGGCCTGAATGCAATTATTTGTCCGGTTGCTGCAAGCTTGTTAAGTGTCTTACGCACTGTTGATGCATCATTTCGGATATTCCGACATTTCTTTCTTAATAGCAGATGCATCAGTTTCACCGGCAGTTCTTAAACGCATTTGTGCAGCGTAAGACAATGCGGACTCAGATAGTTATTCTGAAACTCTTGTGTTTTGCGTCGTTTGCTGCGGTTACTTTACTCTCAATTCCTTTGTCGCTCGACCCACTTTTTGTTTTGCCCATATTGGTAATTTCACAGCACCAATAAGCTGCTTTTCATTATTTTTTACAAATATATCCATATTAAATGTAGCTGCCAATTTTGTTTGAATTGAGAGTTGAAAAACCGTAATTTATGTTTAAATTCGTTCACTTTTTCCGATGGATAATTTGTGATTTTCAACAAATTATTCTCCATATTTAATATTATCATCAATTAGACATTCAGAACACTACATGGTACCTTTGTAGTCTCCTCTAGTCATCTTAACATTTTATTCGTTCCTTATAACAACAAAGTTTTTACTGATATTCCTAAATTTAACGAATTTTGTTTACGCATCACCGATCTTTAAATAAAGTGACCTTAAACAAAATTGTGGAATTATGTGGAAAGATTTTATTTTTTATCTGTTAGAATATGAACTTCAAAAACATATGTAATAAAAATTTTGCTTGACGTCACTGCTTGACAATACAACTTAAACACTAAGGCCAACTCAAAATGTTGATGCGTAATACGTTCACTTATAACGTCTTAAATTATATAAATATTAACCTTAGATGTGTCAGTTTTTAATATAAAACACAGAACATAACTGGAGTTTATAAATCCATCACGAATTAATCCACTTGAGAACGTATAAATCACTCACAAAGCAAATAAAGGATTCCTTTGTACGGACTGCTTATAACAAATGTTTGCAGCGCACACAACGACTCATTTTAGACTGTAACTACAAAAAAGATAAAATTCTACGACTAACAGATGACTGTTGTATGACGTAATGTATATTCAACTTCTAGGAAATGGTCTTAGATTTCTCGCATATTTACATTTTTTTCGAAATTTGGTCAGCTTTTCTTACAAAATATTTCCCCTATGTACGTCGCTCAATTCATGAGCTGATTTCCTTTTATCCTTGTTCCTTAACATCTCCATGTCTCCAATCTCATATGAATTCTTTTCAGCGTCATCACTGCACTTTTCATCTTATTTTATTTTTGAACTGCATATATCTGATCATGTGTCCATTATTTTACCAGTTTTGTCAATTATATCTTCCATAATCGTGTACGAATAATATAGTACATGTGTACCTCACACGAGGGCACGTTTCACATCGCAAGCTAAGTACTCGAAGAGTGACATGAGTTTTCGCTACCAAAAGCATATTATTCAATCTGCCGAATGATTATTCAGGCATTTTCTATTAAAACCATTATGCTTCCCAACATCATGGCAGTTGCAATTTGTCGTCATTTATTTTTCTTAAATCAATGGTAGATTTGCCTGCAATCCGTAGGTGCTTCCCCACTTCATCTCTCATTGTGGGCCTCCATGACGCGATCCAATCGGGAGATTCAATGCCAAAAATTTAAGTTGTAACTAAGCCTCCAATTGGATTACACCACCCAGTTGATGATGTGTTATAAGTCAATATATTTAAATGGAAGTATAGACCTGATTTAGACGCTTCCTTGCGACGAACGAACCCGGGGTTTGAGCAAAAACGCGCATGTGCACGGCGACTCTCGCGACCCAGAAACCGCCATACGCATGCGCACGTTATAAAACTTCCGAAATTATTCGTCTAAAGCGGGTCTTGTCAAAATTTCCTATCATCGACACTTTTTAAAAGAAAACTGTGCTTCATCGACTCCCTTGACATTGTTTGTAATATATGACATACAAAATAACAATAACACAATTAGTTGCACATAAATAACTTGATAAAATTACGTAATAAAAGACTAAGAACAACCATTTAAAAAAAATGTTTTTTAGATGTTTGTTTTATTATTTTTGTGCTAGTTTAATTTTCAATTCTTAGAAATACAAAATATTATGAGATGTTCTGCACCATTATATAAGAAAAAAATAACTTCTTTTCCATTTTTGCTATCAATAGGATTTTGATTTCACAGATCATTTACCGGTGTATTTTAGGCTATCAAACCCCAATCGATTCTTCATCATAAGGAAACACTGGTCTAAAGAAAACTTGCAAATCGATCCTTAGGGTCTCTGTGTATCCTGATTTCTCCTTTGAGGTCACCTATGCTTAGTATTTCCATCGCTTCCCTGACTCTGTTGTTTTTCTGCCGTTTTCCCCATACGAATGGGGAAACAACAGGGTGAGAATATTTTGAAACGCCATCGAACAATTTCTAAAATTTACTGAGCAAATAACTATCTTTATACTGTACACAGTATTGTCAACCACCACAAAACCAATATTTACATATCGATTAAAGTAAATATTACTAGACAAACTCAGGAGGTCCATCAAACGTACAATATTCGCCTAAAATGTTTGATATTTTACCAGCTATACTACAAAATTTACATTTAAGAAAATAAATATTTTATTATATTTTCGTTTTCGATTCTTCTTACGAAAACTTTATAATGATCACAAGTAAAATTAAGCGTCATTGTCATTTGCGCTACGAGCAAATGTCACCCGGCTGAAAGAGTAGCATTCACGAGTCGTGCGCGCGGCTGAGAGACAAACTCACGCCCGAAGTACTGCGCAATGCTGGAAGTTTGCAGCAATAGGCCACACGGTCGCTTAATGACAAAATGCCCTGTTTAGCACGCGGACGACGCAGCACTATAAAACGGCAAATATCAGTGCGGAATTACACCTAGACGTCGCGGTGGCACGTTGCGCTAACATTAGCGCGCCCGCCGCGCGACGTGGCGCGGGGCAGGATATGGCCCAATTCAGCAAAGTGCGTGGCGTGCGCGTGAGCGAGATGGGCCCCGCCGCGAGAGAGAGGCCACGCGGCTGTGTCGAGCGGAGAGAGAGGGAGAGAGGAGGAGGACGGGGAGGTGTGACGCGCGTATGACGAAACGGGTGGGGCGGAGCAGACCGGCGAGCGCGGGGGAGGGGGGCGGGGCGGGCCGGCGCCGCTGACAATGAAAACACGCGAAGCGCTATCGATCGAGAGGCTGGCGCCGCCGGCGGGCAGAGGAGCGGCGCTTTGGGGGAGGGGAGGTCTCGAGAGACGCGCCGCAATCCCGGACGCTGCGATATTCGCGCGTTAGCGGGCGCGAAATTGGATACACGTCGCCGCTGCCGCCCCCCCCCCCGCCCCCGCAGCGGCGGCGCATCGCCGGCTCACGGAAGAAGCTGCCGCCTCCTTGTTCCCGGCATCGCCTCCACCCCAGACACTCGCCCCACGCCCTGGTCCTCTGTTCCTCCGTCATTTTGCCTCATCCCTTCCTTGGCCTTGCCTCCGACCCGACTCCGACCCGACTCCGACCCGACTCCGACCCGACTCCGACCCGACTCCGACCCGACTCCGACCCGACTCCGACCCGACTCCGACCCGACTCCGACCCGCCCCCGACCCGCCCCCGACCCGCCTCCGACCCGCCTCCGACCCGACTCCGACCCGACTCCGACCCGACTCCGACCCGACTCCGACCCGCCTCCGACCCTCCTCCGACCCGACTCCGACCCGACTCCGACCCGACTCCGACCCGCCTTCGACCCGCCTCCGACCCGCCTCCGACCCGCCTCCCTACATCTCTTTCCACCACCGCCCCCACCTCCTCCCGTTTGTCCCCGCTTCTACACAGTCACCACCCTGCCTCCATCCAGTTTCGCTCCTGCATCCTGTGTCCTCGTCCTCGACCCCGCTCCGCCTTCTTCGGCATCGACGCGGCAGCTTCGCTCGCTCCTTTTCCTTCACCCCCCCCCCAGTCCCATCCCGCCCGTCTGTTGTATCATTCGCCTTCTGAGATGCGCACGTGACGGAAGAAAACGCTGTCATTTTCGAGGCGATCAAATGCCCTTCGATACACATTGGCAGGAGAAAAGATCACGTGTTAGGGTTCTCGAGAATCCTGCAGGCATTTCGCGGGGAAACATTTATAGCTGTATGCCATGTCTTAAATAAAACTATCGTCCTTTAAGAAGTATTTCTCGACAATTTATCATATATAATGGTAAATACACATCACAAAAACGTTTCAGAGCATATTTTATTGGAGGAATATTTCCTCAACTGGAATTATTTATAGGTTCACAGCCAATATTTTTGTTTAATATTGCAAGGGGATTTTTCAATAAAATTTAAGAAACCAGGTAATTTAGTTATAGCCAGTTCAGCTGTCAACAATTACTTCCTTCGGTTTACGATAACAATAAAAGACACTTCTATCTTTTATATGGACAGTTGAAACTTCCTCGGTGTCTCTTTCAGTGTTTTTCTCTTTTTAAGAGCCGTTGCCATTCCCACACTCTTCCTGTCGTAACTCCGATCGGTGTTTGTGTGAAAGTTGCCTCTGAGTCAAGACCTTTCCCTGCTTGTCACTGTTCTTAACTTCTGTACAACATTCAATTTTCGTTTCCTTATCCTCCAAAGAAAGAGAAGTTTCTCTCCTACACTTAAATTTAATCAATCATATTTAAAAGTACATGACTAATATATACAGAATTAACTTAATGTTTTAGATCACGCAATCATTTTTCTTGATAGAAGGCACTAATAATGAGTATCACAGTAATATATTAGCTAATGATGTAATTGAACACACATATTTTAAATTGTGGAAAGTACATTCCATCCATTATTATATCCATTATACATTACTATCTATTACATTGCGTGTAAACTGCTAGGTTGTTATTCCCGTAGTGCATTTACCTATAGTAGCGATGGTTCTCCCCGTTGAATGGTGAGATCCGGCGCTGACCTCCCCGGCGGCTCTCTTGGTGCTCCCCAACCAGGTATAATAATAATAATAATAATAATAATAATAATAATAATAATAATAATAATAGTAATAATATTTATTGAGTCACCTCTATCTAATTCAGTCGCTGTCTTGATGAGAATTTTAACGGCCGGCTGCTCTGATCGGAAGTTTTTTTGTGGTTTCTCCGATCAACATGAGGCGAATCCCGGAAGATTACCCTAACAAACGGGCCACGGACCGTGCGCGATCTTTCCTTCCCCTTCCTTCCCCTATCCTCACCTCACACTTACACCAACATGCGTTATGCTTTCAGGTATAATAATAATAATAATAATAATAATAATAATAATAATATTTATTGAGTCACATATACAATTACAATCGTGTATGACGAGTCAAATATCTTCCGCCAGCGGGACATCGACCCTTTTGAGACAGGCTGCAAGTACCCGAACGGTGTCTCGGCATGTGAGGTAGTGTAGTACATACAATTGTAAGGAAGGAAGGGGTGAGGATAGGATAAGGAAGCGGAATGAATCGCACGCAGCCGTTTGAGGACAGCTCCGGCATTCGCCTGGAGTTGATAAAAAAAACGATCAACCTGACCCTTGAATACTTCTCCAGACAGCGACTGATTTTGACATAGGTATGTTGCTAGTATCGAAAATCCTGCCACCGTTGGGACTCGAACCTACGACCTCCCAGTCATAGGCACTGCTGTGGCATCAGTTGAACCCTGAGTCAACTCTCACAAACACCATTCGTAAACATTTTCATACATCCGTATGTATTGCTAAAAAGGTAATGTTCTGATTATTGGCAAAATAGTGTATTGTATTTATTTCTATGCTATTTACGTTTTCGGTGCAGTAAAATTCTCCTATTTCACATTTTTTGTTGCATATTTTGTAAAGTTAATTGAGAATTAAATTTCAGTCATTGTTTTCCGATGGAGCTTTTTAGCCGCCCTAACATGTAGATCTATGCTAGACCGGTCCAGCGGCATGGTCGCACCCAGGGGGCTTACGCGTGGTTTATAACGTCATGTGAACAAACTCTACCGGACCCGACTCCCCTCAATTTACTGCGCTTCCAGCGCTCCTGTTGCACACGTATAAAAGTAATCGAGAACAACGGGTTTATCCAGGTCTTTTGAATTACCCAGGTCTATTCAAATATTTTATTCAACGCATAGGTGAAGTGTGTAAATAAAAATTGCTGATACAATGTTAAACGACTTTTATTTCGAATTTTAAGCTCATTCGCATAATAAGCGCATTGAGTACGATGGTTTTCCCTTCTATTCTAACCCACGCACAACCGATGTTTCTCCTGAATCACACAAAACATAGCATAGCGGCAGGTTTTTCAGACCTAGGGATAGCGGAACACGAGTTCTGCTGTGTCAACACACACACACACACACACACACACGCACACACGCACAGAAAACATGATAAACACCCATTCCAAGAAGGTAATTTGAATCTGCGCTGAACATACATTCTTTGTCTGTAATAGAGACGGCAACTGTCATTCTTGTTACCAGAAGAACTTACTTTGTCTCAAACTCTTTGCTTAGAGTGTGAGTCAAAATATCCTGTAGTTATTTTTGTTTTTATAATGATGACGAATGGCATACTCGATTTCCGAGTCTAGGCGAGGAATGAAGTTTGTGCATCAATGCCTTCTATTTTCCTCAATTGATGATTACAGTGGTAGGTTGCTGACCTGAAACAGCAGACGTGGCTACTGAAGCTTCTTTCTTTCTCGTCACGTGATGTCATTTGTGCCGCAACCAGTGAGGCTCTGAGTATGAGAATATAGATGTATCTTTAAATATAAGAAATTGCGGAGTATTATAACAAAATATTTGCATTTTTCATCAGTCAAAATGGAAATGTTTTTATTGTTTTTGTATTATATGTTGAGTTCCTGCGTATCTAACGAGACCACTGATTTTGACCTGTGACCATTTGAATAGAAAATACCAGAGGCGGCTTAGTTTTCAGTGAATGTATGTGTGTATTCGCAATTAGTAATGCAGACTACATTTCACCCATTAATGGGATATGTGAATTCAGTGACAATTATTTTTAATTTTCTGTTTTTGTTAGCGAGCTTTACATAGAGTAATGATTTCCTCGGTATGTGCAAGTGTTTCACTTTCTACTCACACAAGTGGAATGACCTGTGTAAACTTCTTAATTAGCGTTTCCGGATTACATCTAGTTATGCGCTACGTGGACACTGAAACCGCATTCAATCAAGAACAGTCGGCCTGAACTCACATTGCGATATACGCTGGGTAAGACCCATTTCTTCAAACCCCTGCGCATCAACCAATGCCTCTGACCGGGAGATCTTGGAGTCCCGACGGTGGCAGGATTTTTGACAATAGCCTGTCAGCTGGATCCAATTCAGTCGCTGTCTTGAAGAGAATTTTAACGGCCGGCTGCTCTAATCGGAAGTTTTTTTGCGGTTTCTCCGATCAACATCAGGCGAATCCCGGAGTATTCACTAACAAACGGGCCACGGACCGCGCGCGATCTTTCCTTCATCTTCCTTGTCCTATCCTCACCTCACACTTTCACCAACATGCATTATTCCACACATGCCGGGAGACCGATCGGGAACTTAGAGCTTGTCCCGGCTGAGGTAGTGCCCTGCTGGTGGGAGATACCTGATTAGGAAAACCCCGCTAGCCAACGGTGGGTCGGCGCCGGATCCCACCATCCGGAGGGGAGAGAACACCACCACCTCCCTAAGAAAAAAACATGCACTACACTTACGGAACTAACGACCTTATCGGTTGTCGCGCCCGGAATCGCAAACAACCAATCCTTCCCAACCGCGTACGTCACCGAGGGGGGCTCGAAATCATCCCACCGGGAAACCACCAACCGGCAGGGCGACAGATCGGGCGCCCTTTCGTCTCTGGCGCCGTTGCAGGGAGCGGACGCCCCGCCGCGTCGCGCCGCGCTGTCCTCGGGCGTCCCGTGGGCGCCGCCGCTGTTGGTGTTTGCCCAACAGAAACAAAGCGGCGACTTTCGCGGCCGCGGCGTATAGACACGAGCACCCGCCCGGAGACCGGCTTGTTTGCGCGCCCCCGATGAGCCCCGCGGTGGCCGCCGCCGCCGCCGCCGCCCCGTGCTGCGACTGCTGTGCGACACCTACGCGACCACGAGACGCACTCACGGCGTTGTCCCAACAGATGTGGTGACAAGGAACTCTGAGTAATTAGTGTTCTCGTTCAAGAAAATGCATAAACTTTGATGCCAAGAGGGAAAATAATAAAAAAAGAAGAGTACGGATTGAGTTTAAAAAATAATTTCTTTGAAAAATGCATCCCTTTTTCGGTAGTTTTCTTTTTTAATAATACAATATTTGAACTGCGAAAACAAGTTGACATCGCATATCTGTAATATAGTAATATTGTTGTGTAGTTCATTTGTATATTTGAGTTATATAGTACGAAGGGTACGAAGTAGCAAGCATTAAATATGGTCATATTTTATAATTAATTTAATTTTCAACGTAGTACACATTACAAGTGAATTTCTAGATACCAGTGAGGCTCAGAAATAACACCAGATTTCCATGAGCTCGTCAGCTTGCTTATCTTGCAAGTTTCAACACACTGTGCTGTGTATGTGACGTGCATTATTGGCGCAATCAACAAGTTCGTGTAGTAACGTAAACTTGAACGTCCTAAGTAAATCCCGCTATTATTTCTATCCAATTCGATCATCCTGAAACACACATGAGACTATCCTTTAAACCAATTGTCCCAAACAGATGGTACTCCTTACATAGGGCAAAAATTAAAATATATCTATATACTCACGAGAAAATGTTCCAAAATGCCCTTTTAGTCGTCATAGTGCTAAACGATTAAACCTTTTTTAATGAAAGGATTTTTTTATATTTACTTAGATAATCCTGTGGCATACCCGTCCATCTCTCAGATAACTAATTTGTTCTTCCCGTGTCTTACAAATTTTTCAAAACTTCTCAAAACCTCTTTTCTTGTTCTCAGATGTCATAACTACATGTTTATGTCAAAAGGCACTAATATAGTCTCAATCAAACTTATTTCAGTTATAACTTGTGTAAACAATTAGATCTTCGGTATGCTACGTCAGAATTAGTGTGTGCGTCGTGATAAGTTCGTGAAGATAAGCTAACATTCAGATGATGTATGTATGTATGTACATTGGCACAACAGTTCTTTACGAGCTAAGGTCTACTAGCAACGTCCCGGCCTTGCACGCATGGGTTAAGGGGTACGTGTGATTAGCACACAGCCATCCCTACGCTGTATTCTGATCTTCTCCACCTGAGAAGTGAGCTTTCTCATTGGCACACAGCAACAGATACATTGGGACATTGCAAGGACATAGCACTATTAATGTTTACGAGAATTTAATCTCAGTAATCTCCGCGTCTACTCGAATAACTTTTCACTAGTGCTTGTGTCACCAGACTGCTAATTAAAGGTGGGAAAAGTTGTATTTATAACCCATCAAATAAACAGTTGCGTCAGTTCATTGATAAAAAATAACACCGCATTTTGTATTCGTATAAAACGTTTACTTAAAAATGTTTTAATCTCAATTTGAATAATCGCAATTGAGCAACGTTATGGTAACTGAAATCATTAATGCCACTGAATAGTTTTACGTAATAATTGTAAACGTAATTAATAAAACAGTAAGACGAAAATTCTGGAATTACTGAGGCGGATGCATGAATATAATCGGGCGTTCAGTTTTTTTCAAAGTCGTATATATTGAGAATACGAATATATCCGAGTGCATTGGGTTAGGTAGATAATTTCTTCAGTAAATCTTTCTGCTGATATTGTTAACGTACCTACAAACTGAACCCTTCTGTATACTCTTGCAAAGTAGTAAACTTTAGTTTGAAAACCTCGGCCATTTCCAATACGCCGCTGTCTCCCAAGATCAGTACAATGCTGACTCCCAAGAGCGAGATCGTTGTCAAGTCAAAGTCTTTTAGTGGCCATGTCACAGTGAAGGAGTTTATTTCCAATACGTTTTCAGGAAAGAAAATGTTTGCCTTGTAGAGCAAGAAATGATTCAACGGTTTTCGGGTACAGTATAACCAAAAAACGTAATTTTTATCACAAAAATTGGCAGCGTGGTGGAAAAGCGTATTAAGATGATATTGATACGAAAATCTGGAAATCAAACGGAATTGATATACGTCACTTTACATATAAGCTCATACGTTCTGTCCCAGATAAACGGCATTGCCTGACTACCGCGCTGTTCATCCTTTAAACGTATCTACATTCGAGAGACTTGAAGTGGATCACATTGCATTATCTATTACAATGAAGCCAAATCCAGAGAGAGGTAAATAGATAGGCCGAGAGAGGGAGAGATATATATTGGAAGAGAGAGGGACGTAAATGAGAGAGGAAGAGACAGGAAGAGAGGAGAAGAGAGCTGAAAGAAAATTGGGAGACAAGGAAAAGAGTGAAGAAGGGAAGCGAATAAGAAAATCTGATTAAAAGAGATGGCGAAGAAGAAAAATAAGAGTGAAAGATACGGAATAGTGTAAGGAACGGAGTGAATGAAAGGAATGCTGTAAGTGAAAAGAACAGAGAGAGTGGAAGATCTGAAGAGCGGTATGGAATTGGGGTGGGAGATGAGAAAAAGGAGAGAAAGATGCAAAGTGAAAGGGGGAGTGAAATAGATGGAGATAGTCACAGATATTGAGAGTCAGGGGCAGAAGGTGAGAGCAGGAGATAGAGAAAGAAAGAAAGAGAGAGAGAGAGAGAGATATGGGCACACAGGGAAAGCGAGGGAAGAGAGAAAGTCATGGAGAGAGGGCAGGAAGGAATTTCCCCTTGAACAGTATTCTAAAGCGACATCCACTCTAATAAACCGCCTTCCGTCGCCCGTCGCCAGCGACGAATCGGGGGCGGCGTATTAGAGGTCCGCGCAACCAGCGCAGAAAACACAGACCGTTCGTTCTCATGACCTCCCCCGTCGCCGGTGTTTGCTTTCTGACCCTTCCCCCTGCACCGAGCGAGGAAAGCTGCATCCGACCCCTTTCCCGGCCCCGGCCCCTCCCCTGTCCTCCCCTCCCCACTGGCCGTCTCTGCTCTCGTTTCTCATTAGCGGCAGGTAGCAGCCGACCGGGTCTGCGGCCCGCCGTCTCACTCCCCCCCCCTCCCCCTGCGCACACTGGTAGGAACTGCGCTTCTGCGAGGCACGATCTTTGGATGCGAGCGCTGAGGCCTTCGCATTTTTACAAACTTAACTTACAACTGAAGGCCTTGGGACAGTAAAAGATCAGCCACACTAGTCACATGTATACGTAAGCTTCCGCGGCTCGAATCCATGAATTCTCGGCTATCCGGGAGACGCCGCGAGACCTCACTGCCCTGAGGAAGCCTGCGACATGTCAGGCGAAACGTCGGAACCCCAGCCAACGACGCGGCGTCTCCCGGATAGCCGAGAATTCACACTAGTCACAGCCTCAGCCGACCTCTCACTGTTTGAAAATGTTAATTTGGGAAAGTGAGCCTCATCATGTTTCCATATCAACAAGATACACACATATTAACGATTTGATATCTTGTTGACATTCATGTATGGATTGGTATAGAAAAAGGTGACACATTAGGACCAAAATCGAGATACGAAAATTTACAAATTTTAAAAGCTTCCGCGGCGGCCGTATTGATATAGACCGTTCTGGTGCGGCTGATCGCGCTGCTCCGAGCGCTTCAACTGATTTTGCAATTATAATTATAGTTATAGAGTGAACCTCTACAGTATTCACTGCTGACAGGAAAATCGTTAGATCTCTAGCAGTAACCACCCCGGTTGTGTATCTCAGTAAGGAAGGGGAATGATTGTTTCGCATACGTAGCCTGCAGGTGTGTGCTGTATTCTTCTTAACAGTTTAACTCATAGGCACAACATTATTTTCATTAGGTAGTGGTACCGTCACAGTTGGTTGATCTATTTCTTAAATCGCTTTCTGCATTTTCTCGTTGAGTGCCTATACATTCGGTGCACAAGAAAATCTGACATTGACATCTTTCAAATAGCACGATTTTCGTAGTTAAGAGAAAAAATATGTTTAAAAAGTATATTTTCCAGTTACAATTTTGTATTAATAATAAATGAATACATTTTACAATAGTAACTCAGCCAAGAACAAAACAGTTTTCCTACAAATATCGATTTAAAATAAGTAATATTTCTTGACCTGAAGATATGACGTCCGTTCGTTCAATTCGTGACATGTTGGTAGGGTGCTATTTCGACTTTCACCTGAAAGTAACCAGAAAAAACACAGTAACCACTGATCAGAACATTCGATCAATCAAATTGATCGAACAAGCGGCAAATCCTCGCCAGTATTCAAATACCAGCCCTGAGGAAGACCACGACAAGATGGTCGAAACGTCGGCAACACAGCCTTCGACGCGGCGTCACCCGGACAGCCCAGATCACGCACATGACTCTGGCCGCGGAAGCCTACGACTTCCGTATTCAAATACCACCGCAAATCTGGCAGTTGTCCGAACTCGAACCACCAACCTCCCAACAATCGGTCCGCTCCCGGCATTGCCAGTTCCGCCCGCTGCCTGTTCTCTTAATGGATAAGCTTTCCTTCGACCCGGAAGCGGAGCGTCCGTCCGCCCAGAATCGGATTCCAGCGCCTGAGCTTTGACGCTGTCCCTCGCGCCGCGCCGCCCCCGGGAGCGGAGGTGGCGCCTTTGAGGGGCGGCGTAATTGTTTACCGGCACACGTGAGGCGACCGCGTAATACGTCATCAAGGGCCGCGTCCCTCGCGGCGCCACCCTTGCCCTTGCCCTTGCCCTCGCCCTGTCCTCGCGCTGCTCGTTCGCGAGGAGGGCGTAATTGCGTTAACGTGCGACGGTGAAAACGATGGCCGAGGAAGAGGGCGGCCGAGAAGAACACGGAACCGAATCAGGCTGGCCAACTTTGTAACGCTTTCTTTGTCCCTGGAACACGCACACTGCACGCGTTTGGCCCTACGAGAAGTTTCAGTGATCCAGGAGTGAGAGAACGAACCAATCCGTGAGGTACGATTTCGTATTCATTCCAGAAACGAAAATACGGTGCTCCTGTACTTGCTCTTGCAACTTGTTTATGTTTTTGTAGATTTCCGTAATTCGACGTAATGCCATAGTCATTTTTACGAGAGAGAAAACCGCCGCTCAGAAGCTCAGAGCCTCTGCAACGACCCTGGCCTGAAGGTCCTGGGTTCGAGTTTCGGCGGTTGTGGGACTTTCGATACTACCTAGAGATCTGTCTTATTCAGTAGCTGTCGAGAGGATAATACTTGCGACCGGCTGCTCTGGTCAGTAGTTTTCCGTGAATTCTTCAATCAATATCACACGAATTCTGAAGCTGTAACCTAACCAACGGGCCATGGGCCGCGTCCGATATTCTCATCACTTACTTACGCACGATTACACTTACATTCGCTACACTACCACACATGCGGGAAGTCAAATCGAAAGCTGAGACTTGGTCCCGGCTGGGCCGTTGACCCGCCCGTGGGAGATTCCTGGTTGGGGAAAATTCATGTCGAAGTGTGTAGATCGGCGATGGATCTCACTATCTAGCACGAGAAAATCATCGCCACCGCCTGGGATAAATGAAATAATTGTAAACGTTGTCATTGCCAACAATAGTATTTAATATAAGAGCAGCTTTCGAAGGCTTAGCCATCATCATCAGTTGTCTGATACAAGAAGAAAGAAACAAAAACATTAGAACGTGAATACAACAAGATTATGATAAACGTTAGAAATAATTAACAAATTTTTATTGGAAATACATTTAACATTCTAGAAACTGGAAGAAAGAAAAAAGTGGGGGGGGTAAGTCATTAATACTAAAGAAAAGCGAATGAAATAGAAATTTTAGTATTAGTATTAGTTAGTAGTTTAGTATTAGTAGTATTTAGTATTAATGACTTACCCCCCCCACACACACACACACTTTTTTCTTTCTTCCAGTTTCTAGAATGTTAAATTTATTTCCAATAAAAATTTGTTAATTATTTGTAATCTTTATCATAATCTTGTTGTATTCACGTTCTAATGTTTTTGTTTTTTTCTTCTTGTATCAGACAACTGATGATGATGGCTAAGCCATCGAAAGCTGCTCTTATATTAAATACTACTGTTGGCAATGACAACGTTTACAATTATTTCATGAAAAATGCCAACGATAACGCACCACAACACCTATATACCTGGGATAAAACCGTGCACTGTACTTACGGGATTAATGACCGCAACTGTTAACGAGCTCGGAATCATATAAAGAAATATTTTAAATATAGTTTATTCAATGTTAAATAAAACTACATTAATAGCGACATATTTAGTTATAACGTATTTGCTCTACATAATAGTGTATTTGTCTGTGATGTATTAAAATAATTTTAAGGTCAAATGTAACAGACCAAAAAGACAGACCAAAAAGTTCACATTTATGAAAATTCTTGATACTACACAACGTTTCGACCCTATGGATTGGGGTCTTTTCCAAAAAATCCAAAATATTATAAAAACTAAATCTATAACTAAAAAGCTTACCGAAGTGTAGCAGGCAAGAAACATTCTGCCACTCATTGGTAACATGTCTGACACAAATATGCTTGCCACTTTGGTAAGTTTTTCAGTTATAGACATAATTAGTCTCATTCTGTTTCATTATTTTTACCTACTTTTTATCGTATTTTAGATTTCCTGAAGAAGACCCGAATCCATAGGGTCGAGAATTTCATAAATGTGAACTTTTTGGTCTGTTACATTTGACCTTAAAATCCTCTTCAATTATAATTTATAATTACCAAATTTAAGAAGTGATAATCAAGCAGACTTTCTTTGGTACAAGTTTTGAATAATAATAATTTATGTATAAATTAAAAAAGATGTCTTGGTTTATTTTTCTCCAAATCAATTTCGTGTATCAATCTAAGGTACGTTTAGTTGACCATCAAACGTAATATATGTTACCTTTTTCCAAAATTTTTTAATAAATTTTCTCCTCGTGTGTATCAAGGAACGGTATAAATATGGTCCCATTATTCGCAAACTCTTGACATTTCAAAACTACAAAATATCAGCTAGTAATTTTTGCCTTAGACCATCTCTTTAATATTTAGCATTATCTATTACATTGATTGCTATTTGATACATTTTTATTCCTTTTCACTGAGCAAAATCATTGGCTTTTATACATCAGAAACTTCTCCTTTCTTTGTGACGATTTCTTATGCTAGGTTTGCCTGTCAATAAATTGTAGGTCATATAAGTGAATCTGTTATCGTACACTAAGTAAACATAATACCTTCATTTGATGATGTTTAGCACTTCTTCACTCAGTGCATTCTCAGCACTTCTCATTTGAATTACGTAGAACGTGGATTAAAACTTAATGCGGGAAACATTATTTTTCAAACTGAATTCATATCTAAAGTTTGCGAGTTTAATAATTACAGGGAAGAAATTAATAAATGTTATCTCAAAATTTGAACGTCGGATGTAGGCGTGCATACATGAATGATGGGCATTAGCCCGCTTACAAAGAACGGTAGATTCTGCTATCAGTGACCCAGTTTATTTGCTTCTCAAGAAGAGGGCGTTAAATGAACTTTAAGAAATTACAATTCTTCATTTCCGTTAATGGCGACAGCAGTATGGGAATTAATTTGACCTGGAGTTCTTCAGAAGTATATTATCTAGCTATTATTAAGGTAATTTCCTAACCTGAAAATTTTTATGTTTTCATGTACTTTCTAAATTATGTAGTGTAGTAATGATAGCGCAATTTAAAACCATTGTATATATATTTCCTCTTATTCAACGGTAGAAAACAGTGACAAAAATGACTAACCAGAAAACTCGTTGTCAACAAAATTATTTTTCTATTTCTGTTGTTTAATTATCATATTTGATGTCTTCAGATCGTTGGATAATGATAGTTATTATTCAGCTTCATTATCGTTCAGATGTTCGGCCAAGAACAGCGTCGTTTAAAAACCTAACATTGAGAACAATTAGCCATTGATCATAGCCTATATGTTTTCATTAATAGTTTAAAAACAATTGTATGAAGCACATGACCCCTTCGCCACTGAAGATGTTTGCTACGATGAATATGGAAATATGATTTCCTCTAGCCCACAGCCGGACAGCCCGGAAGGTAATTTGAATTGTGAATCCAGCCTTGAAAGCCTACATTGTTCATCAAGAAAATAGTTATTAAAATCGTATACAACGGTGTAAAGTCCTTTTTATATTTACCTTTTATACTTTTATATTTACCTTTTTATATTATTTATACATACCTATACATACCTTTATATATTATTTATATATACCTATTTATATTTAATATATACTTTATATATTACCTTTTTATTGAAAATATTTTTTTAAATAATAATATATTTTTGAAGAAATAACAATTTTTTTTCACTTTTGATCACTCAGAGATATAAAGTAAAATAATTAAGGTAGAATGATGGATTTTTCACGAAAATATCATGTGCTTTACGGAGCTCCCGCTGAATGCCACTGCATAAAAATATTATTTAACATACTGTTAATAATTTCCAATGGGTGCAGAAATTGAAAGGAAACTTTGCAGCCTCCGGCCAAGTGTCAGGGGTCTGTTTTTTGTTTGTTTTTTAACCAGGGAGTCGAAAAAAATTCAAAAATAGTTAAAGTGATTCGATTTTCATTGAAAAATGCAAATATTCGATTGTGCCGATTCTTACACTGCGCGTACCTACTGATTCTGAAATTGAGTGCGTCGCTGCTAACGACACAGCTGAATGGATATTGAAGAGCATTTTCTATATTCTTGGAATGTAAAGAACTGTTGTATTCTCCGATACACGTATGCAAAGAGCTCCTATAACTATCGGCATGACCTATGCTTTGACGCCTCACATTCACCTGATCTCGATATCCAAAGTCTTGTATTGAAGACGTTTCTCTGCCTTCTTGGTTGCGACGTTTTCATCGCACGATACAGCCGCATCTACAAGTAGACATGTTTTTTCTCCAGATTCTGGATAGTAATATCCGATTTGTTTGCCGCTATCGAGCGATCGTTTTGAATTTACTGGTCGTACAGTATTCTACATAATTCAAAAGATGTCACGGTTTTGGTGAGTGTTGGTAGCACTTGGGGTGTGTGCTTGGAACTTCGAGGGCGTTACATACTCGTATCTGCCATTGGATATAACTACACACCTTTTCGTGACTTTTCAAGTATTCGGTCTTAGCTAGAATTGGACAAGCTGAGACGATATGATCAATGGTTTCTCCTTGGTTCTGGCAAATGCGGCATTTATAATCTTCAGAAGTTTTGAGAACCGCTTTATCATAATGTCCTGTTCTCAAGGCTTGCTCTTGGGCAGCTATTGCAACTGCTTCTGATTCTTCCCCTTCTTATTCTTCCCTTTTTAAGCCATATAAATGGTCTTTTCTGATAAGAATGTTGTCCATTCTTGTTAGATATTGACCATAGAGAGTATCTTCACAATTTTTTTACATTTTTTCTGTCTCACATTTCATGTTAAGTTGCATCATAAGTTCAGTGTATTACTCTACGTGTCGTGCATAGTCTTCTTCGCAATGCTTCTTGCTACACTTCCAAAGCTCCACTTCCTCTGTTACTCATTCTTCGGACAGATTTAATGACCTACCTCATTAGTGAGTCATCTTGATAACTGGCTACATTATTTCCAATTCCGACTACCCGACTATTGCACTGAGTCAGGAGACTTTAGTTTGTGTGATTATTATTATTATTATTATTATTATTATTATTATTATTATTATTATTATTATTATTATTATTCTAACTTATGGGCGATTATTTTGAATGTTTTTTCCCCTGCCCCGTGTTTGAAGTCGTACTCTAACGCTGGTCTGGCCTTCTCCCGCAGTTCCCAAGATCGAGATCCTGGGCGAGTCGGACATCTACGTGAAGACGGGCAGCACGGTGAACCTCAAGTGCGTGATCACGCAGTCCCTGGAGGAGCCGGCGTACATCTTCTGGTACCACGACAGCGAGCGCGTGCTCAACTACGACCGCACGGCCAAGGACATCCGCATGGAGCGCGTGGGGCCCGACACCACGGTGGGCACGCTCGTCATCTACAACGGCCAGCGCGAGGACTCGGGCAACTACACGTGCTCGCCCTCCAACCTCGACTCCGCCTCCGTGCTGCTGCACGTGCTCAACGGTAAGCCCCCACGCGCTCTGCGCGGGCACGTGCTCCGGTCGGGGACGGGGTTGTTTCATTTTACTTCATTTCATTGGAGCTCACACAAATTGTTCTGCACCCACGCTGGAGCATTTATAATAATTTTCTGTGTGATGACTTTCATTAAAAACTTAAAAAAAACATTTATAAATCCACTAGTTAATGTCAGGAGGAAGAATTAATTGTAGTATAAAACATAATTAAAGCAATATGCAATAATATTAAGGATATAATTTATAATAATTGTTTTCAAGGGAATAGTTTTAATACATTCTTGAAAATTTTGAAAAATATAGTTTTGTTGATTAGAAGGGAATTGTATGAAAGGGTCCCGCGCGTCAATTTTTAACGAAACACTCAAACATTTAGCTCGTATTCACATTCGATCTTTCTTCGGGTGTCACCATATACAAAGCACACATAAGGTGATGCACTTCTAGAAATATGTCAGAGGTGAATGGCATGCGAAAGATTACGTGTGTAGATTGCAAACGTCAAGTCGAAATAAAAAAACACAACCACTAACTCGCCTGTTCACTTATTTGTAGCTTTCTTGTGGTATAGAGAAAGAGAAAGCACTGTAAAGTGGCCTTTAAGAGAAGAGCTGCACACCAGGAAATGCGGATGGGGCATGTGCTTGCGTGCATTTGGTATTGCATGTGCACGATGTGGGCTTCAAGCCGATAATAAACACTCGTCTACACTTTAGATCAAATTAAAGATTAAGTACTGTCCTGACACACTTCTTAAGATTATTTAGTGGGTGGGCATGTACGTGGTTGCGGGGGTGCATAAATAGGCCTCCAGGTGTGCGTCAAAACTCCACACATCTCGACACACGCTCATATACACGTTCGAGCATTCTTACCCAACGGAAAAATACATATCATCGTTAAGTAGCAGGGAGATGCTCCGAGAGGTGTGAAGTATATCGACATTTCAGTCAATAAAATCCGTTACGTAATTGCTTTCGGCGGGACAACTGACGGGAAAGCAAGAGGCGAGCGGGTTCAAACAACTACTCGAGCTCGCCCGCCCTATTTGTTCCTCCTTCCTGGCTCTGCGCGTGCTCGACGACAAGCACCGCTGCGCGTGACGCTTTATCAGGGGCGAATAAGGGCGAATAAGTGGAGCAAGGGCTTCCGTTGCCAGGGAGGGCTTGCGCAGAATGTAGGTGATGAGTTTAAAATAAATACACACCTTACACAATCTCACGTATTTTGGATTATTCGATGAAATACTAAGAAACGAAATGCGATACATTCATAAAACTGTGTAGCATATCAAATACCAAGTATAAGCTATAACTGATAACCTTTTGACAACTATGGGAAAATAAAAGACAGTTATTTAATTTTGAATTTGATTAATACTTAATTGATTGTACTATATTCTTATTATAAGTCTTATTTGAAGATTTTGATTATTAACTTGACAATTTCAGTGTTAGTGTGTCACCTTCTCTTTTTCCCCTTTTTTTTTCTTTAATTCCAATAAATTCTGTAATCTGATTTTCTAAACCCACTTCTAAAGCCACATGTATTCACAAATATACCACCACAAAAACATCCACACTGTCACATAACACTTCTCATTCACGAGGTAAGGCTCATCATCATAAGTCATGTCTCTTCTCACTATCTCATGGTTGCATTTTGTCAATACTTATATTTACCAAAAATAACTTCTCTCTACTGAAAACTCCCCTTCCAGTACGCAGCTTACTAGTTAAAAATAAATCAGCAATTCTTTGGTATATTTGCACTTAGTATTATATTATTTTTACGTTTAAATTCAGCAGCTAATTAAATAAATATTTAAAAATTTATTATAATATCAAGAAGCTCTTCAGTAATTTGGTTTTCAACTATTTTACATTTAATCAGTAAATAAAAACATCAAACAAATTAAATAGATAACGCAAGTCTTATTGCAACGGAAATTACAAATTTATTGATCAAAGTAAACGTGCATTGCACATTTTCACTTAAATAAATGTAAGTTTTTTCCATCATTTTTAACAACAATGCTATGCAGCACAAAGTACACGCTTTTTTTATGAACTTTTTAATTTACTTCGGTTTTGTTAAATATTAACGCACAAACAATTAGCTCACAATGTATTATTCACAGCAAAAATATGAAATGCCAGGTATAAAAATGGAATTAAAAGCTTTGCTTTTTCAATGCACTTAAGCGTCCTTGCAGCTGACAGCAACGTGGTAAGAACGCTTCGAGCACGCAAATCCAGTCGCTTTGCTGACGTCACTTAGTGAAGTCAAGTTGCTTCAAAGTATACGTAACGGACGACTGCAAATACAACTTTTTGAAACGGTCTCATGACTTCTCATACCAAAATCCTAGACTGAAAATTGATATCCAAGAATCGAAATATTGTTACCTCATGTAAATTAGCTGGTATCGAGAAATTACGGATTATTGCTTAATAATTAATTGAGGCTAATTTCATATGATACATCTGTTTTTTATTTTAAAGAAAATTATGTATATTATCGTATATTCTGAAACTCCAGGATTTACCACGTACTAGGCAGAGTTGCCAACGTTTCGGTCGTCATACTTCGGCTTTCTTCAGAGAAGAATACTTCACGGCAAGTTATTCCTGAAAAAAGATTGCAGAATGTCAATCGAAATGTCGGCAACTCTTCATAGTACGCGGTATCCCTCAGGGTGAAATGACTATTGATTGCGGCAGCGAAAACCCATATCAAAAATTAGTCCGCGCACACAAAAAAGGAGCAACTTGACTTATCTTTTAAGGCAATTGCAAGCGGCAACACCGTGGAAGAACTGATCTCTAACATTACTGGATATGCATTTCTTAAAAAGGCAGCTTGAACGTGTCCTACTGTAGAAATATTCAATTGTCGCCATATTGGATTAGAAGGTCGGATTAGGGGAAATTCTAGCTGTAAAATTAAAACCATGATATACGACTGTATGTGCATAGAACTTCAAATGCTTTCAATGATTCAGTAAAGAGATTTGGTACTACATAATTATGTATGATTTCAATTTTAACATCAAAGGCTCATATCCTATTTCCATTTCTCTCTTTAATAATTAGAAGAAGGTAAAAATAAACCTGCACTTTTTTAATAACGAATATCTAAAAATTACGTTATTACCGGAACTCTTTTCCTACATCGCAAATAATGTATAATATTTTTAATTTACATTATTCCATTTAGGTAAAACAAATGTTTATTATTTATTCATATCCATTACATTTGTCACTTTGTTTAGACAATTCTACATTTTCAGCCATTTAGTACTAAATAAAGGCGCGACATTTCTATAGGTCCGATGAAATGGATTTGCTTCCATGCCTGCAGAATCCAAATTCAACTCAATGAAACGTTTTACGGGGAGAGAGCAGGCCATCGGGCCTGCCCTTCCGTCTGACCAGGCAAATTTCGCCAAGCTCCTTTCACTATCTAACGGAGAAATAATCACTCACTCGGGTGACGAAACAGGCGATGTAAACTCACTTTATAGGATTCATTTAAGTTTGAGTATCTTTTACATGCAGTCAATCTACATGGGACAGACGGCTTTACGTCCCCTTTGAAGGAAGGTGTACGAAGGATTTAATATCCACGGCTTCGACCGGGTTTGAACCCGCAAAGTAGGGCATACGCAAACCGTAATACCAGCAAAAGCGACAAGCGTAGATTTCGTAGGAAGGACGCGTTCGGGCGTTGCGTATCCAGTGGTGCGTAGAGGTGAGTGCGTGCGAGGCGCGCGCGCTGTGCGTGCGAGGAGCGGTGTGCGCTGAGCGCTGTGCGCTCTGTGCTCTGCCACAGAGTGGGACGCGGCGTCGTACGGCCATGACCGCGCCGCCCCTGTGTCCGCAGGCGAGCACCCGGCCGCCATGCAACGCGGCAAGAACGCCGCGTCGCCCATCCCGGGCCGATGGTGGAGCCACCTGTCGGCCGGCCTGGGGCTGGGCGCCTGCCTGCGGCCGCGCACCGCCGCCCTCGCCGTGCTGGCCCTCGGGCTGGCCAGCCACCTCCTCGCCTGGACCGACACGTAGGCTGGAGCCCCGCCCCGCTCCGCCCCGCCCACTCGCCCCCGCCACGCCCCGCCCCGCCCCCGCTCGCCCCGCCCGCCCAGCCCGCCCGCCCCGCCGCCCCGCGGCCCCGCGCGCGCTCCACCCCTCCGCCGCTGCAGCTTCCGCCGAGCCGGCACACTCTCGAAAATCGATTGCGTCGATCGCCCGCACTCGCGGGAGGCCAGCTGCTCTCGCAGAGACGGCGCTTCATTGGCTTCCCAGTTTGGGTCGATCGAAAATCGACACTCCATCTGACGACGTCAGTAGTCCTAACTGAATTTTTCATTGTTTGTGTCACGCAATTTCGAATGCAAAAGGACATTTGGTAGACGTCTTTTTATAACTGTCAAATAATACTTATATTAGAATATTGTAATCACGACGATGTATCGATTTTTCCAATAATTGTTATTTTTACTTGTGGATTTTTCTTTATGCTTTCAGTGTAAAAACTCGTTTATGTAATTGTGATAAATATCCTCAAGAAAGGGAATTTCCTTCCCCAATTTTATGGATTGTTGTGCAGAAAAATCGATATATCGGACCAGATTTAGGGATTCTATAAGGCGGCTTGTGTGCGGAAGCTGCAGTTGACTTTGTCCGACTACTGTGTATGTACATAAAAGAATATTTAAACGAATGTTTTGAAGGGCGATTCGTTCGTGTCCACTTTGGTCGAAGAACGAACTATTTAAAAAAAACTGAAAAAAACACATTTCTACATTTCGGTGTTGTGTCGTCTCGTGTTCTGGATGCAGGCGGGAGTGCCCTCAGCGGGGCGGCAGCAACTGGAAGGAGTGATGTGCAAGAGAAGAGGCCCGACGGGGGGTGCGATTGTGTCTTTGGGAGTGCGAAGAATTCTTTTTTAAAGTGCCAAGCTGGTACCTGCTTGTTCAGGAAAAGAAAAATACTTCGACTCTTCAGTTCGAGGAGCGGCCAATCCGTGTCTCTCATGGACTCCCTTTTTTTTGATCTTGCGATGCAAGCGCCGCGCTTTGGCGTGAGAAATACGTGTGTGTGTGTGTGTGCATGCGTGTCCACGTGACTAGATCTCGCAGGTTGAAGCAAATGGATAGTAATATCGTGCGCTCTGTTAAATCCGATCATGTACCAGATGAGGAAATGAATATATGTAAAGTATAGATTAATAAAAATATATTAAAAATAATCCAAGTTGTGTGTTGTGCGCAACACTTCAAATTATCGCATGACCGACAACGTTGGGTCATTTTTAAAAGATTGTTCTTCATTTTTCAACAAACCGTTTACTGGGTAGTACTTAAGACCGCTTTCTATGCATCAAAACAGTACCAGATTTTCAATGATTCTACAAAAAAAAAATAATACTTCACTGTAGACACACTGTTTGTGACAAAATGATCAGCTGAATACGCGTCCTTATATTGCCTCGTTTTGTGCCCCAAACGCGGATTTCACAGAGTTCGTCTATCCATTGCTGGGCCTCCTGTCGCGGAGGCGCTGGGAGATCGAGCCGCGTGGACGCCCGCGTGGGGGCCAGCAGCCGCCGGGCGGCTTGACGCGGTTTGAGGCGACTTTAGCGCCCACCGCTGCGCCCGTCCGGTTCCTCGGCTCCCTTTTATTGCGCTCCTCTTGACTCCCACGTCCTTCCCGACACTGGGAACGGCCGGCCGCAAGAGAGACGCAGCACTCGGCGGTTCCACGTTTTAACTCAAGGAGAGAAGAAGCAAGAAACGGTTCGTTCTCACTGACTGATACGTAGTGGCAGCGAATGTGTCGTACTTAACTTGCTGAATCTTTTCAATAACAAAAAAAACTTTGCAAGGCGAGTGAATGGACTTTTAGGTAAAAACTGGTAACCCATTTTTGGAGAGGTTCGAACTAGAGTGTGACAAGGGCCTATATCACAGTCTAATATCGTGTAAAGAACTATTGTTGTATATTTTTGAGGCACTGGGACATACTTATTATAATTGTGTGTTGGGAATTCTTTAACTTGGGTAGCCAAAGGAGAGTTACTCCCCGAACTGTGTTTTTAGTTCCGTTTTCAAGATATTTCCTGAATGATGTGTACATATTTCCCTCCGTCGAATGCATCCAACGTGTGTCGGCGTTCGTCATCATCCTTTGTCCCCCCCAAGTGAACTGTCTCGCTGACTCCGATCGCCCGCGCGAGCGCGGCGAACGAATCAGCAGACGAGTCAGTAAACGGAGAAAAAAACAAAAAACTTTTGTGTGGTTTCCTTTCTTCAAGCCGAGCGGCCAAGCGCCGAAGCGGATCTAGTAGCTCGCTGGCGCCCCCTGGCGAGGCGCAAGCCCCCGCCGGAAGTCCCGGCTCCGCCCACTTCCGGTCAGCACGAAGCCTCGTGCGCGCGCGCTGCCTAAATGTGTGATTTCTGTCTTCGCGGAGTGGGGTGCTTTAAGCGCGTTGTGTTGTATGTTTGGTAACGTAAAATTGGGAGATTTCATCGAACAAAGAAATATTTTTCCTAAATGTAATCGAGTGACAATGGACCTCAAAAAGCCATGCTGCTACTGTTTTGTCCAACTATTACGTAAAGAAAACATGTACTATACACATCACATGATTAGTGTCAGAATTTGTCTTTTGAGTTTCCGTTTTTTGTCAGTCTTGAAATAAGAACGGTAAAAATGCCAAGGACATAATTACCAACTACTGCTAATATTACTAATACTAATGAATATTTTGGCCTGAGAAACCACCAAATGTTTGTATTATTAAGTGTTAAACGGACGCAAAGCGCTCGGCACCCGCCGAGAATTTGATTGGCACTGCTCATGACTGCAGAATCTAGAAATGAAGCAAAACGAAGAATGGAATAATCATTAACTTAACGTATCCTGTCCCACCCCACCCCACCCCCGTCCTCCGTCGCCCTCTCCACTCAAGTGTCATTTTAGTGCTTGATTGTGATTGTATGGTAATTATTGTTAATGATTACTTAAAGATATAAGACCATTTACTATTAATAAATATCATAAAGGCTAACCAGGTGTATTATTTCCCTTTCAAACTATCCCCATGTTCATTCACCTCACAAACACAGTGCAACATTCAACATAAAACGTACGCTTTCATTTGAGAAACCAATTCACATATCTTTTCTATAGAATAATGCATTCAAAACACGAATGTGCCATTTATATCCCAAAATAGTATCTCATACATCTTATCTCCGCTGCTGTATCTAATAAACTTGTTTTCGTGTCCAGCATTTGAAATGTTTGCTTAGAATTTCATTTCTTTAAACATTTTATTCTAAGTACTACTATGTTTTAACGACTGATACAATGGATTGATTCATGTTACTGAGACATTATTTTGATTCAATAAAACATTATACGCAAAATACTCACAATAATTGGCACAAAAAACTAATAAAATATCATAAAATAAACGAATAAATTGTCATAAAATAAAGGAATAGAAATAGTTATCAAGGGCAATATTTGAGCTATGTGTGAATAAATACCTTGCATAAACTTCGTTGCCAATTAGTTCAAAAATTCATCAAATAACACCATATTATTCAATTTAAGATTATTCAAGTTTAAGAGAAAATTCTTACTTCAACTTCAGTTATTACACGAATCTTGACTGTTCTATATTTAAAAATAAAATTAATTTTGATGAATATAATATTAAATAATGATTGAAAGAGGTGTGTTTCCTAAGTGCATCAATAACAAGGTTAGGGATATGTTGAATTCGCTATAATTAGTACAAAAACATTAGCATTATTACGATTTTCTGAAACATTTATGAAACGCTGCTTCAATTAAAAGGTAAAAGTAGAGATCCTCCTTAAGGTCACGAGTGCGAATACATTTTTTACTGATCAACACTTGTATTCATACAAATTGCATTAACATATTATTTGATTCAATGTTTATGTTACGAAATTACACTCTCTCAGAAGATCTTAATTATGCAATTAATACAATTTCCGGAACAGCACATTCATATTCCCATAACATTTCAATTAGTTTCTCAATGACTTCAAAAAGAAAACAAAGGGACATTTTACAAATGGTGAAAATTACACTATTTCGAAACTTAGGGAAAACTTCAGGCCATCCCATTAATCTTATTGCAGGTGAACACGCCACAACATTTTTTGCTTCTACTCTGTTCATTTCTATCTACGAATACAGAGAATTCTCTTGTGGTGAGGAAAATGACGCTTGAATGCATCAGGTAAGTAAGTCTACTGTACACAAATGCAATTTTTAAAACCAACTTAATCGTTCATTTTTTTATTGTGTTATTCTATCTACATCAGTTTCATCAAAATCATACTGGATGACTTTTGAGAGACCGAAGATTAAGAGGGAATAAATGTAATCACAATCTTGGTGCAATTTAATAGAAACATTCGGCAATGTCTATCTAGAAAAAAGTCGAAGGTAATTAAGCTAGGCTTAACAATATTTTAAATAAACATATTAACAATATTTTATTAAAGTCTATTCCCCATCTAGAGAAAACACTATTAAGAGAAAGAGTTGATAGTTTTGATTACACAAGTTTCACTATGTTACCTTTGTATTTTTAGAACAAAGTGAGTAATTAACAAAACAAAAATGAATTTTTTTTGAAAGTTACATATACACTAATTTAAAGAAAGATATTGACGTTAGTTAAAATAAATATACTCATCATATTTTATTTATTATCACACGAGTGTAAATTACATATATTTACAGGATAAGCGTTAAAAATATGAAACTACTTTTCATGCAACCATGTTCAAAAACTTTATTTAACCATATCAGTGGGATTACCACTTTACAGGTAAGTGTTTGCTTTTATTTATGTAATATACAAATGGATGCACTACAGTGGGCCGAAGGTACAAGTAACTGCAAATTAGCGCACCATCATACCCGTACTTCTGAACGAGGACATCTTACTGGGTACCTCTATGACGATTGCGGTTAATTTTAAGAAATTGTAGATTACAAAAGGATTTGGACAACAGTAAGGAAATATTTAATTGGTTCTACGTCCAGTTCTCTGTAAAGGTTTCTGTTGGTTACACACCGCGGATCATTGGTAATTGTACGCAACAATTTATTCTAGGTTTGAAAGGTTTTCAAAACGGAAAAAGCAGCACCACCTCAGATTGGGGAGCGTAAGTTATTAAGAATCTTAGGACTGATTTACAGAGAATTAGAGAATTTTTTACTTTTATATATGACTTTTTATTAATAAAGGGATATAATTTAAGAAGAGTTCTATACGTTTTATTCAGTCTATGAATAATATGAGGTTTCTATATGAGACGAGTATCCAGGAGAACGCCTATGTATTTCATTGATTTATTTATGGGACCCATGTGGTCGGGTAATTATTTACTTTTAAAAGTGGAAGGATAGATATTATTCGCAGGCTAAAAATATTGGTTTCGTATTTTGAGGTGTAATCCCCATTTCTCAGTCCAATTAGAAAAGGTATTTAAATCTTGTTGCTTGTCATTTACTGCTTCAGCGATTAATTCGTTGGACGTGAAGATAGCAATGTCGTCAGCTTAGACAATCATAGCAGTTTCATAATTGAAGAATATCTGCCGCGAAGATACTAAAGAAGGCTGGAGATGGGGGACCCTTGAGAAACGCAAGATAGAATTGGGATGCATAGGATATAGTTAATTTTTACTGTGAAGAATCTTTTATCCAGAAAGCATTTCATTATATGGAATAGATATTCCAGGAGTACTACTTAACACGAAAAATCACCCTTTATGACCAAATGGAGAAACTGTGGGAATGGGTTTTGGAGAAATTGTGGGATTATTAAAAGTATTTGCGACAATTATACGGATGACACAATTCCTAACGTCTGCTAATTGTCGTCGGAATCCGATAATAAGAAATATATTAATAATTGATGTGATTAACATTCACATATAGCATATATAGCACAGCTTTTAAAACATGTTCATCGGCTATTAGTGTCATCTTTTAAAATAAGTGACTTCAAAGACCAAAATAAATTGAAATATTTATTTGCCAAAGTAATAGTGAATTCTCTTTATATTTTAACTAGTACATAAATATTAATTTACAGTATTTGTCGCAGTAACTAGTTTCAAATGACTGAAGTATTTTCAAAAATGTATATTTGGTTGTAGTATATACTCCTCACTCACACGGGGTCTCGAGGATGTAACAAATTGTGTTGGATTGTCAGTGAATAAACAGAACTTCCAGGAGCAAATACGTAAAAATACTCAAACAAAATATTTTTACGTTGATATCCAATGGAATTTTTTCTGTAACAATATAATTTCCTTATGCCTCCTTAAATAATAAGAAAAACTCATTAAGAACAAAACAAAACATCCAAACGTCAAAACAAATAAAATATCAAATACAACAACATTCACACATGTACACACTTATCTATATCTAAACTACTACTAGACACAAGGGCGTTGCGTTACAGTGCGATACTCTCTGACTGTACTGGACCAATGTCAATGAAAATTTCATGCTAGATTCCTTTGAAGGTCAGGAGTATACTATAGGCTATGATTTACAACCGCAAACGATAATATATTTACAAAATATATACTTTCTAGAGTTTTTTCGCCTAGCGTTGCATCACAGATTCAAGAGTGCATCAAGAAATTCATCGTGCAATAGCTCAGCCGCGTGATAGGATAGCTCAGCCGCACCAGATGATGGCGACTGAGATCTACGATTGAGTTCATCAATGTACAGAACTGCGTATAGGACAATACTGTTTGTCTATTTTCACTGTCAATTGCTTAATACAAAATGATATTGAGTTTTCCCCGATTCATAAATGTAACTTAGATATTGATTTTAATTGCGTCTAGGTGTAAATGTATGCAGAGAAATGCAATGATTGGAAGTAATCATTTTCTTACAGATGTGCTTAATATTGTCATTAAAGGTATGAATATACACATGTTCAGTTTTAGTACATTAGGAATGATGATTATTATGTATTTGCGAGTGCACGAGCGTCAGTGCGAGCGAAAAGAAAATGAGTGATTACGTGTTATGCTGGTACTGTGATAGATGGATGAATTTTCATAGGGAAGTGTTTTATTATAGCGGAGAGTGAAAGCGTACCTTTTGGTGGTAAAGGAATGATAATTTAAATTGATGAAAGTTCGGCAAGAAGTATAGTTGAAGTAAAAAAGTAACGGTAAATGGTCTTTTGGAGAAATTGAATGTGAATCACACGCTGATTTTCTAGGTTGTTGAAAGCAGAACAGAAGAGGTTATCTTAGATAATATAAAAACCTTTGTTAAGCCAGGATTCATTGCGATCTCGGACTTTTTGTGATATTATGATTGACGTGCGACATGCGACGTGCGACGTGCGACAACGACGCGACGTAACGACGCGACGTAACGAAGAGCGACGAGTGACAAGCGACCAGCTACAAACGACGAGCGAAGTACGAAGATGAGACATGATGAGACAAAATAAAAGAAAATTCTAAAATTTTGAAAAAACGAAAAATATAAAAATTCAAAAATATAAAAAAATCGAAAAATATAAAAAATAAAAAATATAAAAAATCGAAAAATATAAAAAATCGAAAAATGTAAAAATTAAAAATATAAAAAATCGAAAAATAAAAAATTGAAAAATATAAAAAATATAAATTTTAAAAAAATAAAAATCAAAAATCTAAAATTTTGAAACAAGAAAAATATTAATGAACGACGAACAACGAAAAAAGCATACGAACGAGCAACAAGCCATTATTGACGTGCGACATGCGACGTGCGACGTGCAACAACGACGCGACGTAACGACGAGCGACGAGTGACAAGCGACCAGCTACGAACGATGAGCGAAGTACGAAGGAAGATGAGACAGGATGAGACAAAAGAAAAGAAAATTATAAAATTTTGAAAAAACGAAAAAAATAAAAATTCAAAAATATAAAAATTCAAAAATATAAAAAATCGAAACATAAAAATCAAAAAATCGAAAAAATCGAAAAATATAAAAATCGAAAAATATAAAAAATCAAAAATATAAATTTCAAAAAAAATAAAATAAAAAGTCTAAAACTTTGAAAATAGAAAAAATTAACGAACGACGAACAATGAAAGACGCATACGAACGAGCAACAAGCCATTATTGACGTGCGACATGCGACGTGCGACGTGCGACAACGACGAGACGTAACGACGCGACGTAACGACCAGCGACGAGTGACAATCGACCAGCTACGAACGACGAGCGAAGTACAAAGGAAGATGAGACATGATGAGACAAAAGAAAACAAAATTCTAAAATTTTAAAAAAAGGAAATATATAAAAATTCAAAAATATAAAAAATCGAAAAATATAAAAAACCGAAAAATATAAATAATCAAAAAATATACGTCTTGTCATGTCTCGTCACGACTCGTAACGTCCGTCATGTCGCGTCACGTCTCGTCACGTCTCGTCACGTCTCGTCACGTCTCGTTACGTCTCGTCAGGTCTCGTCACGTCTCGTCACGTCTCGCCACGTTTGGCACGCCTGGTCACGTCTCGTCACGGCTCGTCACGGTTCGTCACGTCTCGTAACGTCAGTTCAAGTCTCGTCACGTCTCGTCACGTCTCGTCACGTCTCACCACGTCTTGTCACGTCTCGTCACTTCTCGTAACGTCTCGTCACGGCTAGTCACGCCTCGTCACGTTTCGTAACGTCAGTTCAAGTCTCGTCACGTCTCGTCACGTCTCGATACGTCTCGTCACGTCTCGTCACATCTCGTCACGTCTCGTCACGTCACGTCTCGTCACGTCTCGTCACGTCTTGTCACGTCTCGTCAGGTCACGTCACGTCACGTCTCGTCCCGTCACGTCACGTTTCGTCAAATCACGTCACGTCACCTCACGTCACGTCTCGTTTCGTCTCGTCTCGTCTCGTAACGTCTCGACTCCTCTCGTCTCGTTACGTCTCGTCTCGTCTCGTCACGTCTCGTCTCGTCAAGTCTCGTCTCGTCACGTCTCGTCTCGTCTCGTCATGTCTCGTCACGTCTCTTCACGTCTCGATACGTCTCGTCACGTCTCGTCACGTCTCGTCACGTCTCGTAACGTCTCGTCACGGCTAGTCACGTCTCGTCACGTCTCGTAACGTCAGTTCAAGTCTCGTCACGTCTCGTCACGTCTCGACACGTCTCGTCACGTCTCGTCACGTCTCGTCACATCTCGTCACGTCTCGTCACGTCACGTCTCGTCACCTCTCGTCACGTCTTGTCACGTCTCGTCAGGTCACGTCACGTCACGTCTCGTCCCGTCACGTTTCGTCAAATCACGTCACGTCACCTCACGTCACGTCACGTCTCGTTTCGTCTCGTCTCGTAACGTCTCGACTCCTGTCGTCTCGTCTTCTCTCGTCTCGTTACGTCTCGTATCGTCACGTCTCGTCTCGTCAAGTCTCGTCTCGTCACGTCTCGTCTCGTCATGTCTCGTCACGTCTCTTCACGTCTCGATACGTCTTATCACGTCTCGTCACGTCTCATCACGTCTCGTCACGTCTCGTCACGTATCGTCACGTCTCGTCACGTCTCGTTTCGTCACGTGTCGTCACGTCTCGTCACGTCTCGTCACGTCTCGCCATATCTTGTCACGGCTCGTCACGGCTCGTCACGTCTCGTAACGTCAGTTCAAGTCTCGTCACGTCTCGTCTCGTCTCGTCACGTCTCGTCACGTCTCGTCAGGTCTCGTCACGTCTCGCCACGTCTTGTCACGTCTCGTCACGTCTCGTCACGGCCCGTTACGGCTCGTCACGTCTCGTAACGTCAGTTCAAGTCTCGTCACGTCACGTCACGTCTCGTCACGTCTCGTCACGTCTTGTCACGTCTCGTCACGTCTCGTAACGTCACGTCTCGTCACGTCTCGTCACGTTTCGTCAAGTCACGTCACGTCACCTCACGTCACGTCACGTCACGTCTCGTTTTGTCTCGTCACATCACGTCTCGTCTCGTCACGTCTAAAAATTATAAAAATTTAAAAATTCAAAAAATATAAAAAATAAAAAATATAAAAAATCAAAAAATATAAAAACCCAAAAAATATAAAATGTCTCGTCTCGTCTTGTCTCGTCGCGTCTCGTCTCGTCTCGCCTCGTCTCATCTAGCCTCGTCCTTTCTCGTCTCGTCTCGTTTCGTCTCGTCTAGTCTCGTCTCGTCTCGTCTCGCCTTGTCTCGTCTCGTCACATCTCGTCACGTCTCGTCACGTCTCGTCACGTCTCGTCACGTTATGTCACGTCTCGTCACGTCTTGTAACGTCTCGTAACGTCTCGTAACGTATCGTCACGTCTCGTCACGTCTCGTCACGTCTCGACACGTCGCGTCACGTCTCGTCACGTCTCTTCACGTCACGTCACGTCTCGTCACGTGTAACCTCTCGTCACGTCTCGTCCGTCTCGTCACGTCACCTCACGTCACGTCACGTTTCTTCTCATCTTGACTCGTCTCGTTACGTCTCGTCTCGTCTTGTCTCGTCTCGTCTTCTCTCGTCTCGTTACGTGTCGTCTCGTCTCGTCACTTCTCGTCTCGTCACATCTCGTCACGTCTCCTCACGTCACGTCATGTCTCGTCACGTCTCGTCACGTCTCGTAACGTCTCGTCTCGTCACGTCTCGTTACGTCACGTCTCGACACGTCTATTAACGTCTCGCCAAGTCTCGTCACGTCTCGTCACGTCTCGTCACATCTCGTCACGTCTCGTCACATCTCGTCACGTCTCGTCTCGTCACGTGACGACTCGTCTCCTCTCGACTCGTCCCGTCACGTCTCGTCACGTCTCGTCACGCCTCGTCTCGTCTCGTTTTGTCTCGTCACGTCACGTCTCGTCTCACGTCAAAAATTATAAAAATTTAAAAAATCAAAAAATATTAAAAATCAAAAAATATAAAAATTCGAAAAATATAAATTTCGAAAGATATAAAAATTAAAAAAATATAAAAAATCAAAAAATATAAAAAATCAAAATATATAAAAATCAAAAATATAAAGTCTTGTCTCGTCTTGTCTCGTCGCGTCTCGTCTCGTTTCGCCTCGTATCGTCTCGCCACGTCCTGTGTCGTCTCGTTTCGTCTCGTCTCGTCACGTCTCGTCACGTCTCGTCAGGTCTAGTCACGTCTCGTCACGTCTCGTCACGTCTCCTCACGTCTCGTCACGTCCCGTCACGTCTCGTCACGTCTCGTAACGTCTCGTCACGTCTCGTCCCGTCTCGTCACGTCTCGAAATGTCTCGTCACGTCTCGTTACATCTCGTCACCACCCGTCACGTCTCGTCACGTCACGTCTCGTCTTGTCTCTTCTCGTCTCGCCTCGCCACGCCTCGTGTCTTGTCTCGTCTAAAAATTATAAAAATTAAAAAATCTAAAAACATAAAAAATTAAAAAATATAAAAATTTAAAAATATAAAAAGTCAAAAAATATAAAAAAATTAAAAAATATAAAAACCCCAAAAAATAAGTCCCGTCACGTCTTGTCTCGTCGCGTCTCGTCTCGTTTCGCCTCCTCTCGTCTCGCCACGTCCTGTCTCGTCTCGTCTCGTTTCGTCTCGTCTCGTCACGTTTCGTCACGTCTCGTCACGTTTCGTCACGTCTCCTCGCGTCACGTCACGTCTCGTCACGTCTCTCACGTCTCTTCACGTATCATCACGTCTCGTCCCGTCTCGTCACGTCTCGTCACGTCTCGTCACGTGTCGTCACGTCTCGTCACGTCTCGTCACGTCTCGTCTCGTCTCATCTCGTCTCGTTACGTCACGTCTCGTCTCGACTCGTCTCGCCACGTCACGTCTCGTCACGTCTCCTCTCGTCTCGTTTTGTCTCGTCACGTCACGTCTCGTCTCGTCACGTCTAAAAATTATAAAAATTTAAAAAAACAAAAATTATAAAAAATCAAAAAATATAAAAATTCGAAAAATATAAATTTCGAAAAATATTAAAAATCAAAAAATTAAAAATCAAAAATATAAAAAATATAAAAATATAAAAAATTAAAAAATATAAAAAATCAAAAAATATAAAAACCCAAAAAACATAAAAAGTCTCGTCTCGTCTTGTGTCGTCGCGTCTCGTCTCGTTTCGACTCGTCTCGTCTCGCGTCGTCCTTTCTCGTCCCGTCTCGTTTCGTCTCGTCTCGTCTAGTCTCGTCTCGTCTCGCCTCGTCTCGTCTCGTCACGTCTCGTCACGTCTCTTCACGTCTCGTCACGTCTCGTCACGTCTTGTCACGTCTCGTCACGTCTTATTACGTCTCGTCACGTCTCCTCACGTCTCGTCACGTCTCGTCTCGTCACGTCTCGTCTCGTCTCGACTCGTCTCGCCACGTCACGTCTCGTCTCTTCTCGTCACGTCTCGTCACGTCTCGTCTCGTCTCGTTTTCTCTCGTCACGTCACGTCTCGTCTCGTCAAGTCTAAAAATTAAAAAATTTAAAAAATCAAAAAATATAAAAACTAAAAAAATTCGAAAATTATCAATTTCAAAAAATATTAAAAATCAAAAAATATAAAAAATCAAAAATATAAAAAAATCAAAAAATATAAAACATTAAAAAATATAAAAAATCAAAAAATATAAAAAATAAAAAAATATAAAAAAACCAAAAAATATAAAAAGTCTCGTCTCGTCTTGTCTCGTCGCGTGTCGTCTCGTTTCGTCTCGTCTCATCACGTTTCGTCACGTCTCGTCACGTCTCCTCATGTCACGTCACGACTCGTCACGTCTCGTCACGTCTCTTCACGTATCGTCACGTCTCGTCACGTCTCGTCAGTGCTCGTCACGTATTGTCACGTTGTCACGTCTCGTCACGCCTCGTCACGTCTCGTCTCGTCTCATCTCGTCACGTCACGTCTGGTCTTGTCACGTCTCGTCACGTCTCCTAACGTCTCGTAAAGTCTCGTCACGTATCGTCACGTCTCGTAACGTCTCGTCACGTCTCGAAACGTCTCGTCACTTCTCGATACGTCTAGTCACGTCCCGTCTCGTCTCGTTTTCTCTAGTCACGTCACGTCTCGTCTCGTCACGTCTAAAAATTAAAAATTTAAAAAATCAAAAAATATAAAAAATAAAAAATAAAAAATTCGAAAAATATAAATTTCGAAAAATTTTATAAATCAAAAAATATAAAAAATCAAAAATATAAAAAAAACAAAAAATATAAAAAGTCTCGTCTCGTCTTGTCTCGTCGCGTGTCGTCTCGTTTCGTCTCGTCTCATCACGTTTCGTCACGTCTCGTCACGTCACATGTCACGTCACGACTCGTCACGACTCGTCACGTCTCGTCACGTCTCTTCACGTATCGTCACGTCCCGTCACGTCTCGTCAGTGCTCGTCACGTATTGTCACGTTGTCACGTCTCGTCACGCCTCGTCACGTCTCGTCTCGTCTCATCTCGTCACGTCACGTCTCGTCTTGTCACGTCTCGTCACGTCTCCTAACGTCTCGTAAAGTCTCGTCACGTATCGTCACGTCTTGTCACGTCTCGTCACGTCTCGAAACGTCTCGTCACTTCTCGATACGTCTCGTCACGTCCCGTCTCGTCTCGTTTTCTCTCGTCACGTCACGTCTCGTCTCGTCACGTCTAAAAATTAAAAATTTAAAAAATCAAAAAATATAAAAAATAAAAAAATAAAAAATTCGAAAAATATAAATTTCGAAAAATTTTATAAATCAAAAAATATAAAAAATCAAAAATATAAAAAATCAAAAAATATAAAAATTTAAAAAATATAAAAAATAATATAATATAAAAAATAAAAAATATAAAAACCCAAAAAATATAAAAATCTCGTCTCGTCTTGTCTCGTCGCGTGTCGTCTCGTTTCGCCTCGTATCGTCTCACCACGTCCTGTCTCGTTTCGTGTCGTTTCGTCTCGTCTAGTCCCGTTTCGTCACGTCTCGTCACGTCTCGTCACGTCTCGTCACGTCTCCTCATGTCTCGTCACGTCTCGTTACGTCTCGTCACGTCTCGTCACGTCTCTTCACGTATCGTCACGTCTCGTCACGTCTCGTCTTGTCTCGTCACGTCTCGTCTTGTCACGTCTCGTCACGTCTCGTCACGTCTCGTCACGCCTCGTCACGTCTCGTCACGTCTCGTCACATCTCGTCACGTCTCGTCACGTCTCGTCACGTCTCGTCACGTCTCGTCTCGTCCCATCTCGTCTCGTCACGTCACGTCTCGTCTCGTCTCTTCTCGTTTTGTCTCGTCACGTCACGTCTCGCCCAGTCACGTCTAAAAATTATAAAAATTTTAAAAATCAAAAAATATTAAAAATCAAAAAATATAAAAATTCGAAAAATATAAATTTCGAAAGATATAAAAATTAAAAAAATATCAAAAATCAAAAAATATCAAAAATCAAAAAATATAAAAAATCAAAAAATATAAAAATCAAAAATATAAAAAGTCTCGTCTCGTCTTGTCTCGCTGCGTCTCGTCTCGTTTCGCCTCGTATCGTCTCACCACGTCCTGTCTCGTCTCGTTTCGTCTCGTCTCGTCTCGTCACGTCTCGTCAGGTCTCGTCAGGTCTCGTCACGTCTCGTCACGTCTCCTCACGTCTCCTCACGTCTCGTCACGTCTCGTCACGTCTCGTCACGTCTCGTCACGTCTCGAAACGTCTCGTCACTTCTCGATACGTCTCGTCACATCTCGTCTCGTCTCGTTTTCTCTCGTCACGTCACGTCTCGTCTCGTCACGTCTAAAAATTAAAAATTTAAAAAATCAAAAAATATAAAAAATAAAAAAATAAAAAAATTCGAAAAATATAAATTTCGAAAAATATTAAAAATCAAAAAATATAAAAAATCAAAAATATAAAAAATCAAAAAATATAAAAAATTAAAAAATATAAAAAATCAAAAAATATAAAAAATAAAAAATATAAAAACCCAAAAAATATAAAAAGTCTCGTCTCGTCTTGTCTCGTCGCGTGTCGTCTCGTTTCGCCTCGTATCGTCTCACCACGTCCTGTCTCGTTTCGTGTCGTTTCGTCTCGTCTCGTCACGTTTCGTCACGTCTCGTCACGTTTCGTCACGTGTCGTCACGTCTCGTCACGTCTCGTCACGTCTCGTCTCGTCCCATCTCGTCTCGTCACGTCACGTCTCGTCTCGTCTCGTCTCTTCTCGTTTTGTCTCGTTACGTCACGTCTCGCCTAGTCACGTCTAAAAATTATAAAAATTTTAAAAATTAAAAAATATTAAAAATCAAAAAATATAAAAATTCGAAAAATATAAATTTCGAAAGATATAAAAATTAAAAAAATATCAAAAATCAAAAAATATAAAAAATTCAAAAATATAAAAATCAAAAATATAAAAAGTCTCGTCTCGTCTTGTCTCGCTGCGTCTCGTCTCGTTTCGCCTCGTATCGTCTCACCACGTCCTGTCTCGTTTCGTCTCGTCTCGTCTCGTCACGTCTCGTCACGTCTCGTCAGGTCTCGTCACGTCTCGTCACGTCTCGTCACGTCTCGTCACGTCTCCTCACGTCTCCTCACGTCTCCTCACGTCTCGTCACGTCTCGTCACGTCTCGACATGTCTCGTCACGTCTCGTTACATCTCGTCACGTCCAGTCACGTCTCGTCACGTCACGTCTCGTCTTGTCTCTTCTCGTCTCGCCTCGCCTCGCCTCGTGTCGTCTTGACTCGTCTAAAAATTATCAAAATTAAAAAATCAAAAAATATAAAAAAACCAAAAAATTAAAAAATCAAAAAATATAACAAGTCACAAAATATAAAAAATCTAAAACATAAAAACTCAAAATATATAAAAAATTAATAATATAAAAAATCAAAAAATATAAAAAATTAAAAAATATAAAAACCCCAAAAATATAAAAATTCCCGTCTCGTCACGTCTCGTCACGTCTCCTCACATCACGTCACGTCTCGTCACGTCTCTCACGTCTCTTCACGTATCGTCACGTCTCGTCACGTCTCGTTACGTGTCGCCACGTGACGTCATGTCTCGTCACGTCTCGTCACGTCTCGTCTCGTCTCGTCACGTCTCGTCTCGTCTCGACTCGTCTCGCCACGTCACGTCTCGTCTCGTCACGTCTCCTCTCGTCTCGTTTTGTCTAGTCACGTCACGTCTCGTCTTGTCACGTCTAAAAATTATAAAAATTTAAAAAATCAAAAATTATAAAAAATCAAAAAACATAAAAAGTCGAAATATATAAATTTCGAAAAATATAAAAAATCAAAAAATATTAAAATCAGAAATATAAAAAATATAAAAATATAAAAAATTAAAAAATATAAAAATATAAAAAATTAAAAATTATAAAAATATAAAAAATTAAAAAATATAAAAAATCAAAAAATGAAAAAACCCAAAAAACAAGAAGTCTCGTCTCGTCTTGTGTCGTCGCGTCTCGTCTCGTCTCGTTTCGCCTCGTCTCGGTTCGCCTCGTCCTTTCTCGTCTCGTCTCGTTTCGTCTTGTCTCGTCTCGTCTCGTGTCGCCTCGTCTCGTCTCGTCACGTCTCGTCACGTCTCTTCACGTCTCGTAACGTCTGGTCACGTCTCGTCACGTCTTATTACGTCTCGTCACGTCTCCTTACGTCTCGTCACGTCTCGTCACGTCACGTCTCGACTCGTCTCGCCACGTCACGTCTCGTCTCGTCTCGTCACGTCTCGTCACGTCTCGTCTCGTCTCGTTTTCTCTTGTCACGTCACGTCTCGTCTTGTCGCATCTAAAATTTAAAAAATTTAAAAAATCAAAAAATATAAAAAATATAAAAAATAAAAAAATTCGAAAAATATAAATTTCGAAAAATATTAAAAATCAAAAAATATAAAAAATCAAAAATTTAAAAAATTAAAAAATATTAAAAATTAAAAAATATAAAAAATCAAAAAATATAAAAAGTCTCGTCTCGTCTTGTCTCGTCGCGTGTCGTCTCGTTTCGCCTCGTCTCGTCTCGCCGCGTCCTGTCTCGTTTCGTGTCGTTTCGCCTCGTCTCGTCACGATTCGTCACGTCTCGTCACGTCACGTCATGTCCCGTCACGTCACGTCAAGTCTCGTCACGTCATGTCACGTCACTTCTCGTCACGAGTCGTAACGTCTCGTCACGTCTCGTCACGTCTCGTCACGTCACGTCACCTCACGTCTCTTCTCGTCTTGTCTCGTCTCATCTCGTGTCGTCTTGTCTCGTCTCGTCTTCTCTCGTCTCGTTACGTGTCGACTCGTCTCGTCACGTCTCGTCACGCCTCGTCACGTCTCGTCACGTCTCGTCACGTCTCGTCACATCTCGTCACGTCTCGTCACGTCTCGTCATGTCTCGTCACGTGTTGTCACGCCTCGTCAAGTCTCGTCACGTCTCGTCACGTCTCGTCACGTCTCGTCCCGTCACGTCTCGTCTCGTCTCGTCCCGTCCTGTCTCGTCTCGCCTCGCCTCGCCTCGTGTCGTCTTGTCTCGTCTAAAAATTATAAAAATTAAAAAATAAAATATAAAAAATCAAAAAATATAAAAAAAATATAAAACTTCGAAAAATATAAATTTCGAAAAATATTAAAAGGCAAAAATAATAAAAAATCAAAAATATTAAAATTAAAAAAATATAAAAAATTAAAAAATATAAAAATCAACAAATATAAAAAATCAAAAAATATAAAAAGCCAAAGCCAAAAAGTCTCGTCTCGTCTCGTCACGTCTCGTCACGTCACGTCACGTCACGTCTCGTCACGTCACGTAACGTCACGTCTCGTCACGTCTCGTCACGTCACGTCACATCTCGTCACGTGTAGTAACGTCTCGTCACGTCTCGTCACGTCACGTCACGTCACGCCTCTTCTCGTCTTGTCTCGTCTCGTTACGTCTCGTCTCGTCTTGTCTCGTCTCGTCTTCTCTCGTCTCGTTACGTGTCGTCTCATCTCGTCACGTCTCGTCTCGTCTCCTCACCTCACGTCATGTCTCGTCACGTCTCGTCACGTCTCGGCACGCCTCGTCACGTCGCGTCACGTCTCGTCACGTCTCGTCTCATCTCGTCACATCTCGTCACGTCTCGTCGCGTCTCGTCACGTCTCGTCACGTGTCGTCACGTCTCGTCACGTCTCGTCACGTTTCGTCTCGTCACGTCTCGTCTCGTTCCGTCTCCTCTCGTCTCGTCTCGACTCGTCCCGTCACGTCTCGTCACGTCTCGTCACGTCTCGTCTCGTCTCGTCTCGTTTTGTCTCGTCACGTCACGTCTCGTCTTGTCACGTCTAAAAATTATAAAAGTTTATAAAATCAAAAAATATTAAAATCAAAAATTATAAAAATTCGAAAAATATAAATTTCGAAAGATATAAAAATTAAAAAACTATAAAAAATAAAAAAATAAAAAAAACAAAAAATATTAAAAACCTCGTCTTGTCTCGTCGCGTCTCGTCTCGTTTCGCCTCGTCTCGTCTCGCCTTGTCCTTTCTTGTCTCGTCTCGTTTCGTCTCGTCTCGTCTAGTCTCGTCTCGTCTCGTCTCGTCCCGATTCGTCGCGTCTCGTCACGTCTCGCTACGTCTCGTCACGTCTCGTCACGTCTCGTCACGTCTCGTAACGTATCGTCACGTTTCGTCACGTCTCGTCACGTCTCGAATCGTGTAACGTCTCGTCACGTCTCGTCCGTCTCGTCACGTCACGTCACCTCACGTCACGTCACTTCACGTCACTTCTGGTCTTGTCTCATCTCGTTACGTCTCGTCTCGTCTTGTCTCGGCTCGTCTTCTCTCGTATCGTTACGTGGCGTCTCGTCTCGTCACGTCTCGTCTCGTCACGTCTCGTCACGTCTCGTCACGTCTCGTCACGTCTCGTCACGTCTCGTCACGTCTCGTCACGTCTCCTCACGTCACGTCATATCTCGTCACGTCTCGTCACGTCTCGTCACGTCTCGTATTGTCTCGTCACGTCTCGTTACGTCTATTAACGTCTCGTCACGTCTCGTCTTGTCTCGTCACGTCTCGTCACGTCAAGTGACGTCTGGTCACGTCTCGTCTCGTCACGTTACGACTCGTCTTGTCTCGACTCGTCCCGTCACGTCTTGTCACGTCTCGTCACGTCTCGTATCGTCTCGTCTCGTTTTCTCTCGTCACGTCACGTCTCGTCTCGTCTCGTCACGTCTAAAAATTATAAAAATTTAAAAAATCAAAATACAAAAAATCAAAAAATATAAAAATTCGAAAAATCTAAATTTTGATAAATATCAAAAATCAAAAAATATAAAAAATCAAAAATATAAAAAATCAAAAAATATAAAAAATTAAAAAATATAAAAAATCAAAAAATATAAAAACCCAAAAATATGAAAAGTCTTGTCTCGTCTTGTCTCGTCGCGTCGCGTCTCGTTTCGCCTCGTCTCGTCTCGCCTCGTCCTTTCTCGTCTCGTCTCGTTTCGTCTCGTCTCATCTAGTCTCGCCTCGTCTCGTCTCGCCACGTCTCGTCACGTCTCGTCACGTCTCGACACGTCTCGTCACGCTATGTCACGTCTCGTAACGTCTCGTCACGTCTCGTCCGTCTCGTCACGTCACTTCACCTCACGTCATGTCACGTCTCTTCTGGTCTTGTCTCGTCTCGTTACGTCTCATCTCGTCTTGTCTCGTCTCGTCTTCTCTCGTCTCGTTACGTGTCGTCTCGTCTCGTCACGTCTCGTCTCGACTCGTCACGTCTCGTCACGTCTCCTCACGTCACGTCATGTCTCGTCACGTCTCGTCACGTCTGGTCTTGTCCCGTCACGTCTCGTCTCGTCACGTCTATTAACGTCTCTTCACGTCTCGTCACGTCTCGAATCGTGTAACGTCTCGTCACGTCTCGCCCGTCTCGTCACGTCACGTCACCTCACGTCACGTCACGTCACGTCTCTTGTGGTCTTGTCTCGTCTCGTTACGTCTCATCTCGTCTTGTCTCGTCTCGTCTTCTCTCGTCTCGTCACGTGTCGTCTCGTCTCGTCACGTCTCGTCTCGACACGTCTCGTCACGTCTCGTCACGTCTCCTCACGTCACGTCATGTCTCGTCACGTCTCGTCACGTCTGGTCTTGTCTCGTCACGTCTCGTTTGGTCTCGTCTCGTCACGTCTATTAACGTCTCGTCACGTCTCGTCACGTCTCGAATCGTGTAACGTCTCGTCACGTCTCGTCCGTCTCGTCACGTTACGTCATCTCACGTCACGTCACTTCACGTCACTTCTGGTCTTTTCTCATCTCGTTACGTCTCGTCTCGTCTTGTCTCGTCTTCTCTCGTCTCGTTACGTGTCGTCTCGTCTCGTCTCATCACGTTTCGTCACGTCTCGTCACGTCTCGTCACGTCTCCTCATGTCACGTCACGACTCGTCACGTCTCGTCACGTCTCTTCACGTCTCGTCACGTCTCGTCACGTCTCGTCAGTGCTCGTCACGTATTGTCACGTTTTGTCACGTCTCGTCACGCCTCGTCACGACTCGTCCCGTCTCATCTCGTCACGTCACGTAAAGTCTCGTCACGTATCGTCACGTCTCGTCACGTCTCGTCACGTCTCGTCACGTCTCGTCACGTCTCGTCACGTCTCGTTACATCTCGTCACGTCCCGTCACGTCTCGTCACGTCACGTCTCGTCTTGTCTCTTCTCGTCTCGCCTCGCCACGCCTCGTGTCGTCTTGTCTCGTCTACAAATTATCAAAATTAAAAAATCAAAAAATATAAAAAATCAAAAAATATAAAAAATTAAAAAATATAAAAACCCCAAAAATATAAAAATTCCCGTCACGTCTTGTCTCGTCGCGTCTCGTCTCCTTTCGCCTCCTCTCGTCTCGCCACGTCCTGTCTCGTCTCGTCTCGTTTCGTCTCGTCTCGTCTCGTCACGTTTCGTCACGTCTCGTCACGTCTCGTCACGTCTCCTCACGTCACGTCACGTCTCGTCACGTCTCTCACGTCTCTCCACGTATCGTCACGTCTCGTCTCGTCTCGTCACGTTTCGTCACGTCCCGTCACGTCTCCTCACGTCTCCTCACGTCACGTCACGTCTCGTCACGTCTCTCACGTCTCTTCACGTATCGTCACGTCTCGTCACGTCTCGTCTCATCTCGTCTCGTCACGTCACATCTCGTCTCGTCTCGACTCGTCTCGTCACGTCACGTCTCGTCTCGTCACGTCTCCTCTCGTCTCGTTTTGTCTAGTCACGTCACGTCTCGTCTTGTCACGTCTATAAATTATAAAAATTTAAAAAATCAAAAATTATAAAAAATCAAAAAACATAAAAATTCGAAATATATAAATTTCGAAAATATAAAAAATCAAAAAATATAAAAATCAAAAATATAAAATATATAAAAATATAAAAAATTAAAAAATATATAAAATATAAAAAATTAAAAAATATAAAAAATCGAAACATGAAAAAACCCAAAAAACATAAAAAGTCTCGTCTCGTCTTGTGTCGTCGCGTCTCGTCTCGTTTCGCCTCGTCTCGTCTCGCCTCGTCCTTTCTCGTCTCGTCTCGTTTCGTCTTGTCTCGTCTCGTCTCGCCTAGTCTCGTCTCGTCTCGTCTCGCCTCGTCTCGTCTCGTCACGTCTCGTCACGTCTCTTCACGTCTCGTCACGTCTCGTCACGTCTCGTCACGTCTTATTAGGTCTCGTCACGTCTCCTTACGTCTCGTCACGTCTCGTCACGTCACGTCTCGTCTCGACTCGTCTCGCCACGTCACGTCTCGTCTCTTCTCGTCACGTCTCGTCACGTCTCGTCTCGTCTCGTTTTCTCTCGTCACGTCACGTCTCGTCTTGTCACATCGAAAAATTAAAAAATTTAAAAAATCAAAAAATATAAAAAATATAAAAAATAAAAAATTCCAAAAATATAAATTCCGAAAAATATTAAAAATAAAAAAATATTAAAAATCAAAAATATAAAAAATCAAAAAATATAAAAAATTAAAAAATATAAAAAATCAAAAAAAATAAAAAGTCTCGTCTCGTCTGTCTCGTCGCGTGTCCTCTCGTTTCGCCTCGTCTCAACTCGCCGCGTCCTGTCTCCTTTCGTGTCGTTTCGTCTCGTCTCGTCACGTTTCGTCACGTCTCGTCACGTCTCGTCACGTCACGTCTCGTCACGTCACGTCATGTCTCGTCACGTCATGTCACGTCACGTCTCGCCACGTGTCGTAACGTCTCGTCACGTCTCGTCACGTCTCGTCACGTCACCTCACGTCACCTCACGTCTCTTTTCGTCTTGTCTCGTCTCGTTACGTCTCGTCTCGTCTTGTCTCGTCTCGTCTTCTCTCGTCCCGTTACGTGTCGTCTCGTCTCGTCACGTCTCGTCACGTGTTGTCACGTCTCGTCAAGTCTCGTCACGTCACGTCACGTCTCGTCACGTCTCGTCACGTCTCGTCACGTCTCGTCACGTCTCGTCCCGTCACGTCTCGTCTCGTCTCGTCTCGTCCCGTCCTGTCTCGTCTCGTCTCGCCTCGCCTCGCCTCGTGTCGTCTGTCTCGTCTAAAAATTATAAAAATTATAAAATAAAATATAAAAAATCAAAAAATTAAAAAATAAAAAAATAAATAAGTCACAAAATATAAAAAATCAAAAAATATAAAAAATCAAAAAATATAAAACTTCGAAAAATATAAATTTCGAAAAATATTAAAAATCAAAAAATATAAAAAATCAAAAATATTAAAATTAAAAAAATATAAAAAATTAAAAAATATAAAAAATCAACAAATATAAAAAATCAAAAAATACAAAAAGCCAAAAAATACAAAAAGTCTCGTCTCGCCTCGTCACGTCTCGTCACGTCACGTCTCGTCACGTCACGTCACGTAACGTCACGTCTCGTCACGTCTCGTCACGTCTCGTCACGTCTCGTCACGTCTCGTCACGTCTCGTCACGTCACGTCACGTCTTGTCACGTGCAGTAACGTCTCGTCACGTCTCGTCACGTCACGCCTCTTCTCGTCTTGTCTCGTCTCGTTACGTCTCGTCTCGTCTTGTCTCGCCTCGTCTTTTCTCGTCTCGTTACGTGTCGTCTCATCTCGTCACGTCTCGTCTCGTCTCCACACGTCACGTCATGTCTCGTCACGTCTCGTCACGTCTCGTCACGTGTCGTCACATCTCGTCACGCGTCGTCACGTCTCGTCTCGTCTCATCTCGTCACGTCACGTCTCGTCTTGTCACGTCTCGTCACGTCTCGTAACGTCTCGTAAAGTCTCGTCACGTATCGTCACGTCTCGTCACGTCTCACAACGTCTCGTCACGTCTCGTCACGTCACGTCACGTCTCGTCACGTCTCGTCACGTCACGTCACGTCTCGTCACGTCACGGAACGTAATGTCTCGTCACGTCTCGTCACGTCTCGTGACGTCACGTCACGTCTCGTCACGTGTAGTAACGTCTCGCCACGTCTCGTCACGTCACGTCACGTCACGTCTCTTCTCGTCTTGTCTCGTCTCGTTACGTCTCGCCTCGTCTTGTCTCGTCTCGTCTTCTCTCGTCTCGTCCCGTCTCGTCTCGCCTCGCCTCGCCTCGTGTCGTTTGTCTCATCTAAAAATTATAAAAATTAAAAAATCAAACAATATAAAAAATCAAAAAATATAAAACTTCGAAAAATATAAATTTCGAAAAATATTAAAAATCTTAAAATATTAAAAATCAAAAATATAAAAATAAAAAATATAAAAAATTAAAAAATATAAAAAATCAACAAATATAAAAGATCAAAAAAAGAAAAACCCAAAAAATATAAAAAGTCTCGTCTCGTCTTGTCTCGTCGCGTCTCGTCTCGTTTCGCCTCGTCTCGTCCCGCCACGTCCTGTCTCGTTTCGTGTCGTTTCGTCTCGTCTCGTCTAGTCTCGTCTCGTCTCGCCTCGTCTTGATTCGTCACGTCTCGTCACGTCTCGCCACGTCTCGCCACGTCTCGTCACGTCTCGTCACGTCTCTTCACGTCTCGTCACGTCTCGTCACGTCTCGTCACGTGTCGTCACGTATCGTCACGCCTCGTCACCTCTCGTCTCGTCTCATCTCGTCACGTCACGTCTCGTCTTGTCACGTCTCGTCACGTCTCGTAACGTCTCGTAAAGTCTCGTCACGTATCGTCACGTCTCGTCACGACTCGTCACGTCTCACAACGTCTCGTCACGTCTCGTCACGTCACGTCACGTCTCGTCACGTCACGGAACGTCACGTCTCGTCACGTCTCGTGATGTCACGTCACGTCACGTCACGTGTACTAACGTCTTGTCACGTCTCGTCACGTCTCGTCACGTCACGTCACGTCACGTCTCTTCTGGTCTTGTCTCGTCTCTTTACGTCTCGTCTCGTCTTGTCTCGTCTCGTCTTCTCTCGTCTCGTTACGTGTCGTCTCATCTCGTCACGTCTCGTCTCGTCTCCTCACGTCACGTCATCTCTCGTCACGTCTCGTCACGTCTCGACTTGTCTCGTCACGTCTTGTGTCGTCACCTCTCGTCACGTCTCGTCACATCTCGGCACGCCTCGTCACGTCTCGTCACGTCTCGTCACATCTCGACACGTCACGTCGCGTCTCGTCACGCCTCGTCACGTCTCGTCACGTCTCGTCACGTCTCGTCACGTTTCGTCTCGTCTCGTCACGTCTCGTCACGTCTCGTCTCGTCTCGTCCCGTCTCCTCTCGTCTCGTCTAGACTCGTCCCGTCACGTCTCGTCATGTCTCGTCACGTCTCGTCACGTCTCGTCTCGTCTCGTTTTGTCTCGTCACGTCACGTCTCGTCTCGTCACGTCTATAAATTATAAAAGTTTAAAAAATCAAAAAATATTAAAATCAAAAATTATTAAAATTCGAAAAATATAAATTTCGAAAGATATAAATATTAAAAAAATATAAAAAATCAAAAAATATAAAAACCCAAAAAATATAAAAAGTCTCGTCTCGTCTTGTCTCGTCGCGTCTCGTCTCGTTTCGCCTCGTCTCGTCTCGCCTCGTCCTTTCTCGTCTTGTCTCGTTTCGTCTCGTCTCGTCTAGTCTCGTCTCGTCTCGTCTCGCCTCGTCTTGATTCGTCACGTCTCGTCACGTCTCGCCACGTCTCGTCACGTCTCGTCACGTCTCGTCACGTCTCGTAACGTATCGTCACGTTTCGTCACGTCTCGTCACGTCTCGAATCGAGTAACGTCTCGTCCGTCTCGTCACGTCACGTCACCTCACGTCACGTCACTTCACGTCACTTCTGGTCTTGTCTCGTCTCGTTACGTCTCGTCTCGTCTTGTCTCGTCTCGTCTTCTCTCGTCTCGTTACGTGTCGTCTCATCTCGTCACGTCTCGTCTCGTCTCCTCACGTCACGTCATCTCTCGTCACGTCTCGTCACGTCTCGTCTTGTCTCGTCACGTCTTGTGTCGTCACCTCTCGTCACGTCTCGTCACGTCTCGGCACGTCTCGTCACATCTCGTCACGTCTCGTCGCGTCTCGTCACGTCTCGTCACGTGTCGTCACGTCTCGTCACGTCTCGTCACGTTTCGTCTCGTCTCGTCACGTCTCGTCACGTCTCGTCTCGTCCCGTCTCCTCTCGTCTCGTCTCGACTCGTCCTGTCACGTCTCGTCATGTCTCGTCACGTCTCGTCACGTCTCGTCTCGTTTTGTCTCGTCACGTCACGTCTCGTCTCGTCACGTCTAAAAATTATAAAAGTTTAAAAAATCAAAAAATATTAAAATCAAAAATTATAAAAATTCGAAAAATATAAATTTCGAAAGATATAAAAATTAAAAAAATATAAAAAATCAAAATATATAAAAACCCAAAAAATATAAAAAGTCTCGTCTCGTCTTGTCTCGTCGCGTCTCGTCTCGTTTCGCCTCGTCTCGTCTCGCCTCGTCCTTTCTCGTCTTGTCTCGTTTCGTCTCGTCTCGTCTAGTCTCGTCTCGTCTCGCCTCGTCTTGATTCGTCACGTCTCGTCACGTCTCGCCACGTCTCGTCACGGCTCGTCACGTCTCGTCACGTCTCGTCACGTCTCGTCACGTCTCGTAACGTATCGTCACGTTTCGTCACGTCTCGTCACGTCTCGAATCGTGTAACGTCTCGTCACGTCTCGTCCGTCTCGTCACGTCACGTCACCTCACGTCACGTCACTTCACGTCACTTCTGGTCTTGTCTCATCTCGTTACGTCTCGTCTTGTCTCGTCTCGTCTTCTCTCGTATCGTAACGTGTCGTCTCGTCTCGTCACGTCTCGTCACGTCTCGTCACGTCTCGTCTCGTCACGTTACGACTCGTCTTGTCTCGACTCGTCCCGTCACGTCTCGTCACGTCTCGTCACGTCTCGTCACGTCTCGTATCGTCTCGTCTTGTTTTGTCTCGTCACGTCACGTCTCGTCTCGTCTCGTCACGTCTAAAAATTATAAAAATTTAAAAAATCAAAAATACAAAAAATCAAAAAATATAAAAATTCGAAAAATCTAAATTTTGATAAATATCAAAAATCAAAAAATATAAAAAATCAAAAAATATAAAAAATCAAAAAATATAAAAAATCAAAAAATTTAAAAACCCAAAAATATAAAAAGTCTTGTCTCGTCTTGTCTCGTCGCGTCTCGTCTCTTTTCGCCTCGTCTCGTCTCGCCTCGTCCTTTCTCGTCTCGTCTCGTTTCGTCTTGTCTCATCTAGTCTCGCCTCGTCTCGCCACGTCTCGTCACGTCTCGTCACGTCTCGTCACGTCTCGTCACGTCTCCTCACGTCACGTCATGTCTCGTCACGTCTCGTCACGTCTGGTCTTGTCTCGTCACGTCTCGTTACGTCTCGTCTCGACACGTCTATTAACGTCTCGTCACGTCTCGTCACGTCTCGTCTCGTCTCGTCACGTCTCGAATCGTGTAACGTCTCGTCACGTCTCGTCCGTCTCGTCACGCCACGTCACCTCACGTCACGTCACTTCACGTCACTTCTGGTCTTGTCTCATCTCGTTACGTCTCGTCTCGTCTTGTCTCGTCTCGTCTTCTCTCGTATCGTTACGTGTCGTCTCGTCTCGTCACGTCTCGTCACGTCTCGTCACGTCTCGTCACGTCTCGTCACGTCTCCTCACGTCACGTCATGTCTCGTCACGTCTCGTCACGTCTCGTCACGTTTCGTAGTGTCTCGTCACGTCTCGTTACGTCTATTAACGTCTCGTCACGTCTCGTCACGTCTCGTCTTGTCTCGTCTTGTCTCGTCACGTCTCGTCAGGTCTCGTCACGTCTCGTCACGTCTCGTTACATCTCGTCACGTCCCGTCACGTCTCCTCACGTCACGTCTCGTCTTGTCTCTTCTCGTCTCGCCTCGCCTAGCCTCGTGTCGTCTTGTCTCGTCTAAAAATTATCAAAATTAAAAAATCAAAAAATATAAAAAATCAGAAAATTAAAAAAATCAAAAAATATAAAAAGTCACAAAATATAAAAAATCTAAAAACATAAAAACTCAAAATATATAAAAAATTAAAAATATAAAAAATCAAAAAATATAAAAAATTAAAAAATATAAAAACCCCCAAAATATAAAAATTCCCGTCACGTCTTGTCTCGTCGCGTCTCCTCTCGTTTCGCCTCCTCTCGTCTCGCCACGTCCTGTCTCGTCTCGTCTCGTTTCGTCTCGTCTCGTCACGTTTCGTCACGTCTCGTCACGTCTCGTCACGTCTCCTCACGTCACGTCACGTCTCGTCACGTCTCTCACGTCTCTCCACGTATCGTCACGTCTCGTCTCGTCTCGTCACGTTTCGTCACGTCCCGTCACGTCTCGTCACGTCTCCTCACGTCACGTCACGTCTCGTCACGTCTCTCACGTCTCTTCACGTATCGTCACGTCTCGTCACGTCTCGTCTCGTCTCATCTCGTCTCGTCACGTCACATCTCGTCTCGTCTCGACTCGTCTCGCCACGTCACGTCTCGTCTCGTCACGTCTCCTCTCGTCTCGTTTTGTCTAGTCACGTCACGTCTCGTCTTGTCACGTCTAAAAATTATAAAAATTTAAAAAATCAAAAATTATAAAAATCAAAAAACATAAAAATTCGAAATATATAAATTTCGA